>CP126896.1:91397500-91592500 GCA_030440675.1 Furcifer pardalis
CATACAATGGGAGCTGAGTGCAGTTCAATGTTGGTTGCCTAACTAGTATTGTATTGGCAATATGCAATTGTGTTTCAAATTTCTCTTAAACCTGAATGCCAAAGATGTAGCAAGTGTTACGAATTGATGGGAGAAGTGATAGATCTGCACTGAAACTGGCATTCTTGGGCTTCATTCCTTCATTCTCTCAGTTCATATTTTGCTGCTTGTTCTGCCATCACAAAGAAGTTATTAACAAACCTGTACCTACAGTAACCAGCTCTTGAGGGTTTTGTAAATCACTTTGGGAATCTGCCCCCCCTCCCGGCACTATACAATTCTCTTCTCTTCTATGTTCTCGTTTTTCTTTTCACCTTACTACCAATCTCCTGAGTGCCTTTACAGTTAATAGAATAGCTCAGTGAGTTAGGTATCTGGCTGCAGAACCAGAAATTGGGAGTGTGCTCTCTGGGAGAAAAACCAAACTGTGTAGGCATTTCTGTACAGCCAAACTATGTTCTGCGGAACACTGGTGGACTTCAATTCTCAGGAGCCTAAGTCAGTGCATTGGCTGATGAGTGGTTTTGGGGAATTGACTTAGGCTTCTGGGAACTGAAGTCCAAAAAACAAAGGTTGGGAAACACTGCTGTAGACATTCATTGTTGCATGTAGAGTTGTGTGACTTGGTATGCAATAAATAATTATAGAGATTTCTTAAGTTGAAGCAATATGCTTCCAAAAGTTAAGCCTTTTTTCAGTGCAGCATGATAAGGTTTTAGCCAGCATCATCTTTCATTTTCTATTTTTGGGAATTGTCGTTGAAAACTGCAACTCATATCAGAGATTGCATTTTTTCCTGAAGCAAGAAAAATGTCATGGGTGTGAATTTGTATAAGGTGGATCCCAGCTTGCCATGAAGTGACCCACACACTGTGATCACGGAACCATCTCCTGTGGCACACATGAAATGAGACTTACAGGATTTAACACCAGGACTGCAATGGACTGCCACATCCTTCAGGATATGGAAAAGGTGTGCCTTCACAGCCAGTCCTTCTGGCATGGCCTCTTCCACCTCCATGGCCATTGGCAATCAGAGTTCCTCCTTCACTCATTTTGCCTTTGTTCTGGTTTCCAGTGGCATTTCCTCCACTGAAGGGGATCATCATCCCACCTAAAGGGGCTCATCTGCCCATAGCCATTGGCCCCTTTAGGGAGTCAGTTAGTTAACTGCCAGCTGACACTTGGCGTTGAGTCACTGGCTGTACAGTCTACTCCATTACCGTAATGGGATGTCCAGCCAAACACCCTTTATTAATGCATGTCCTCTTAAAAAAAGATGTGCAAATGGCCACCTTATTAAAATGAACTACATTCATGTAAAGTTACATGGTCCCAGAGTGCCCCCAGAAGAAGGGAATTTATAAGTCACCTCTTAGCAAAAGCTGTGGAAAAGGTTGCCACAAGTCAGAACTGACTTATTGACATACAATTATTAGTAAGTTCAGTACTAACTAGCCCACAGCACTCTGCTAATAATATCAAAAAGGCAACCACACTTCTTTCAGGTTGATTGTCTTTCCCTCCCTCCAGATTTAAGATTCCAGAACTATGAAATGTATAAGGCCTGTTGTTTGAGAGACAACCCAAAAACTCTATATTATGAGGAAGTGGTATCACAGAGCTTTGGATCTATGCCTTAATAGTTAATGTTTGCAAATGATGAGACATTCTGAGTCGATTGTGTCTGATTCTGAAACCCATTGGATTCAGAATTCCCAGACATCTGGGATTTGGTCATAGATCCGTGTTGGCAAACCTTGGTACTCCAGCTGTTCTGGAACTTCAATTCCCAGAAGCCCAAGTCCTTGTGAATCCACACGAATGGGTTTACTGCACGTACGCACAGTAAACTCATTCGTGTGGTTTCAAAGGGACTTGAGCTTCTGGGAATTGAAGTTCCAGAACAGCTGGAGTACCAAGGTTCGCCATCACAGTCATAGACAGTGTGAATAATATATAATCATTATTTGTCCCTTCAAAAAACCCACAAACATGAAACACATTTGAAGGATTTCTCTGTGTCTGCTGGCACCTCCCCAGTAATTTTTGCCAAAGAAACAGATTGCATACCAACAGCCAGCAGCACCTAATAATTAGGAAATGACTGTAATGGGCAAACTGACTGAACCCTGAACAGTGGGAATGCCAACAGGAAATGTCAGCATGATGGGGAAAGCAGAAGACAGGTCATACTGGGGAGTGGGCAACTCAGTTGAGCAGCACTAGCAAGCAGATTGGGGCAGCAGTTAGCCTGTGGTGAGTGGGAACTGTGTCAACAACATGAGATACAGCACAGATGAGTGAGTAAGTGAGCAAAATCTTGGAGAAGAAGGTGAAAGAATGGGAGGCAGGAAGGGCATGGTATATCTAGTACTGTATTATGATTAACAGCAGAAGGCCTCCCTTTCTCAAAAGCCAATCATGTTTGACTCTAGGGGCTCATCTCCATTTACAGCCAAAGAGCCAGTGCTGTCTGCATCTGCAGATGTTACCATGGTCATGTGGCAAGCATGACTAGACGCTGGAGCACACAGAAAACTGTTACCTTTCCCGCTGAAGTGGTACCTATTTATCTACTTGCAATTTCTTGCTTCCAAACTGCTAGGTTGGCAGGAGCTGGGATGGATGACAGGAACTCACTCTGTCATGCAGCACTCAGGTCTTGAACTGCTGACCTGCCAAACTTCCGGTCGTCAAGCTCAGTATCTTAACCACTAAGCCATTATGGCCAGTACTCAGTCACAAAAGAGTTATTATGGGTGCTATCAACCAATATCTGATTTATCACCATTTTGTAATGACCTGTGCTATCTTTGCTTCAAATTGTTATTTTGTAGTACAGTATAGAAAATAAAACTGAAGAATATTCAGTATGCTGTAATTCTCAATATGAGGCTTCTGAAGTGCTGCCAAAGAAGAAAAATTTATCATTTCTGTTGCCACTTTTACTATCCATTTTATTTGTCACAGCATGAGTTTTCTTTTCTAGTGTGTCTTTCCTAAATCATCCTTTCCCCCTTCCCCTTTTACACAAATGCTAAAATACACACACAAATGGAGTTAGCTGTTCACTATTCAGACCGTTCTTGCATTTTTCAGCTGCCCTTTTTTGTGCATGTTCCACTTGAGCTGTATTCCTAAAAGTATTGTGTTTGGTTTAAATTAAAATTCCATGTGCGCTTGGGTTAAATGTACATTGTAAAAATTAAAATTAAAATACTCTTCAGTATTCCATATCTGGCACACAGCCTGTCAGATTGTCTCCTCATATCAAATTTTTGGAATACAAGAATCCAATTTGAGCTACTGTAATTGCAAGAGCATAAGGTTGCCAGGAATAGCAGCTGCAGGACTTATCCGTTGACAGGCATCTTGCTCATGAATCCTTGCATCTTTCCTATATCTGCTGTCATGCATTTTGGCCATTCAGGCTGCTATTCCTAATGAATGTATTTTCAATGCTTATTTTCAAAATTTGGAACATTTTAGTTTAAAAAGATCTTGCTGTGTTACTCATTACTTTGGGGCTGATGGATGCTTGTTATTATTGCTGTTGTGACTCAAAAGAAATCTGGTGTATTGAGCATTCCTGGTACACTGTATTGTTGGTGCACCACTCTCAGAATAATACAGAGTAAACTGCCAGGGACAGATCGTTATGGACAGAAGTTGTGCAGAATGTCATTACAGAGATGTCTACTTTCTGGTTCTCCCTAGTGGCTAATTCTGACATTACAACTTGAAAAGGCCAACAACGGGCACAATCTTGTTGTGTAAAGTTGCACTACATTAACTAAACCTGGCACTGGAAATGATTAATTTAAACTATTTGAAAGTTTCCTATTCCCACTTTCATGTTCCAAAGGTCATTAGGGTATCTTCTGGCCCTGCTGCTTCACAGGTTTGCTTGTAAATGGAGAGTGTATTTAAAAGTATAAACAATCTCATCTCATCTCATAGTTAGGAAGTTAGTTCTTCATGGTATTTGCAGAAGATCAGCCATTAACATGTTTTTTATTTGGAGGGCATATAACAAAAGCCAAGGGGGACAGATGTTATAGCAACTCATTATATAACCTTTACATACTTTTGCCTTCCTGTGACATCACCACCCTATGATGGTACTGTATTTACATTAATGCCAGTTTCTTGATCCATTGAAGAATAAAGCCATTTGTTTCTGCTCCTCATAAATGCCTTGCCATTTATGTACCCTACCCAGAAAGACATTATGTTTGTAAGAATTTCATTACCTTGACATTCTCTGGGCTAATTAAACCTGTCCTTCTTCTCTACACTGATGTGCAGATCTGACATGTTATCTTAATCTTTTATTCTGCTAAACTACAATTCTGAAGGTGAGGCATTTGTTTCACCAAGAAGTAGATTAATATATTTTTTTGGGAGGGGAGTTCCATAGTTCCTTTTGTCTGACCTAGTCTGAGAAAGATTAGCTGACACAACAAAGTTGCCATTGACTACATTGTGGTTCAAAAATACACCAGATTGTGATTCAAAAATACCACAATATTGGAGGAGGCTCTTTCTGTGTACTCTGCTGGCAGACTGATAATAGTGAAGAGAAAGTGGTTTTAGTTGAAAAATAAGTAGTTGTTTTAATATACAGTAGTTTGGGCAGTTTCCTTACCCTTGTCTAAATTGTATTGCATGCTTTTAAAGTTCTTAATAAGCGGAAAAATATTTTTGTCTGAATTTCTCCAGCTGTATCTCAGTCAGGTTTCAAGCACATTATTATTTTTCCCTGACTGCACTGGTAGGGGCAGTGGTTAAACTGCTGTACTGCAACCAAAAAGGTGGTGAGTTCAATCCTGACTAGGAATCAAGGTTGACTCAGCCTTCTATCCTTCCTAGGTCGGTAAAATGAGTACCCAGAAGTTGGGGCAAAATGCTAATTAACTTGTGAACTGCCCAGAGAGTGTGTTTAGCGCTATAGAGGTATTATATAAGTGAACCACCCAGAGAGTGTGCTAAGCGCTATGGGGGTAGTATATAATTGTAACTGTTTTGCTTTGCTTTTGTGTCTTGCATCATACTAAAAACAAAACCACATGGTTGAGCATGGTTAAACGTCTACTCAAAAGCCAGGGAATCAAACTAAGTGAGAGAGTAGCACAAGTAACAAAGTGCCTTCTCAGGCCATAAAATTAGAGACAAGAAGTTCAGGTTTCCTGATGTGTTTCCTCTTGTCTGCTTTCTCATTTACCTCTCTCATATTCTCTCTCAGTTTTGTAGCAGAATATCTCTCTAAAAGGGTAGTTCTCTACTACTTCTTCCGTGTCTAGGCCAGACGTGAAATTGCCAAAATGAAGGCACCTTTTGTGAGTCCATTCTACAGTTCCTTTTGCTGACCTAGTGCGAGAAAGATTAGCTAGCAACACAAGGTTGCCATTACCAAGGTGTGCCTAATTGTGGTTCAAGAATACTGCAATCTTTGAGGATGCTCTTTCTCAATTGGACCTCCTACTCTTCAGTGAAGATTTTTTTGTTTGTTATTTCAACCTCTGGTATCACAGAGAAGTAAAAGAAAACCTTTAGCAGGCCAGCCAAAAGATGGGAAGGCCCAATCGTGAAAAGTTTTGGCCGAACCTGGAGAAGAGGAGTATGGAAGCGAAAGGAATGGAAAGTGAGTTGTGACCAGCAGGAACTCGCCCCTTGATAGTCTGGTCCAAAGGTTCCCAGTCTACGGCCCATGGGCCAGACCCAGCCCATGGCGCCATTTCAGGTGGCCCACGTTGCCACTGCCACCCTGGAACCAAAAGCATTTATGGCTGTCCTAATTGCATTTATGACAGCCATAAATGCACCCGTGGCTGTCATAAATACATTTATGACAGCCTCAGATGCATTTTACGTGCCTGGCTCACTCATCAGTCTGGGGTGTGTGGTTTGACATGCAGCATAAAAGGGTTGGGAAACCCTGGTCTGAACAATCAAGGAATCAAATAATTCCAACCTCCATGTAGTCTAGCATGGATAACATTCTATAGGTCTTTGAATAACTGGCCAAAATTATAAGCTATTTAAATGTACTGGTAATAATTTTTATCAGCCGATTCGTTAATAGCCTATATGACTTGTAACAGTTGCCTTAAGCCCCAAGTAGGTCCAATAAGGAGTGTACATTTTTGCCCATTTTGTCATTATGTTTACTGCTTTCTGGGAAAGAGAATAAGTTCAGCCACTCCATTTGTAGAGTTCTTCACGATGGAAAACTTGAGATGAACTTTAGCAGGAAATAACAGATATCTCATCTGGAATGCAGCTGCCTGTGTAGTGATGGGGTGCGGGCGTTATGCCTGTGCCTCACCCCTGCTTCGGGAGCTGCATTGGCTGCCAGTGTGCCTCTGGGTGCAAATCAAGGTCCTGATAATTACCTGTAAAGCCCTACAAGGTAGTGGGCCAGGATACCGCCATCGTACTCTTCTTCTCTCGGCCAGCCTCGGCCTTGAGAGAATGGGACACAGCTGGGACACAGCTGTGTGGCATAGCCACCTGGCAGTAAGAAATGTTATATTATGTTATATTGTATTGATACTGTATTGTTGTGATATTTTTGTAACTGAATTTTAGATGATATTTTGATACTTTGTTTTGTTTAAGATACTTCTGAAAGTGTTTCTGAGATGTCTTTTATGATGTTTTAATTTTGTAATCGTGATGGGGATTTCTTGAAATGTATGTGATACTTTGATATGTCTAATATGTGATATTTTTGTGATCTATGTTGTTAGCCACTGTGAGTTGCTTCGGTGAATAGAGCAGCATACAAATCCAAAGTACAAATACAAATTCTTAGGAGACCACATTAACCCAAGGACATCTGCCCATCCCACTAGAGCAGACTGGAGAGGCTCTTCAAAAATACCAACTGCTAGAGAGGCTCACCTCTCTAACACTAGAAGAAGAGCCTTTTTGGTATCTGCTCTGGTCCTACGGAACTTCCTACCAGTTGAACTGTGTCTCCAGACAGAGCTGCTGCCTTCCAGGAAAGAGCTGAAAACCTGGCTGGCAGAGCAGGTGTGGGGAGGCGGGGACAGTGATGGGATGTCACCGGTTCCAGACGGTTCCCTGGAACCGGTAAGAACAATTTCGGAGGGTTCTCCGAGAGGGTAATCTATTTTTAAGGCGTCCGGTTCCGGACGCCTGAAAAAAAGAAAATTTTTTTTTTTAAATTGGAGTCAAAATGGCTCCAATTCAGTGCGCATGCGCAGAAGTCAATCTGACGCATGCGTGCTGCAATTTTAAATTGCGCATGCGTCAGATTCTGTTTCTGCGCATGCGCACTTGTTTTTGCCGGAGCCGGACCATTTTGAAGTGGCTCTGGCAGTGGCGGAGGGCTTAGGAGGAGGAGCCGTGCCTAGCCGGGCGGCCCAGCGCTCCCGGCCGCAACGCTCCACGGGCGCCCCAAGCCTCGCCGCCCGGCGGTGTGCCTAGCCGGGCGGCCCACGCTCCCGGCCGCAACTCTCCATGGGCAGCTCGGGGCCGCCCGGCTAGGCGCGCCGCGGGGCGCCGAGGGTCGGGGCCGCCCATGGAGCGTTGCGGCTGGGAGCGTGGGCCGCCCGGCTAGGCGCGCCGCGGAGCGCCGAGGGTCGGGGCCGCCCATGGAGCGTTGCGGCCGGGAGCGTGGGCCGCCCGGCTAGGCGCGCCGCGGAGCGCCGAGGGTCGGTGCCGCCCATGGAGCGTTGCGGCCGGGAGCGTGGGCCGCCCGGCTAGGCGCGCCGCGGAGCGCCGAGGGTCGGGGCCGCCCATGGAGCGTTGCGGCCGGGAGCGTGGGCCGCCCGGCTAGGCGCGCCGCGGAGCGCCGAGGGTCGGGGCCGCCCATGGAGCGTTGCGGCCGGGAGCGTGGGCCGCCCGGCTAGGCGCGCCGCGGAGCGCCGAGGGTCGGGGCCGCCCATGGAGCGTTGCGGCCGGGAGCGTGGGCCGCCCGGCTAGGCGCGCCGCGGAGCGCCGAGGGTCGGGGCCGCCCATGGAGCGTTGCGGCCGGGAGCGTGGGCCGCCCGGCTAGGCGCGCCGCGGAGCGCCGAGGGTCGGGGCCGCCCATGGAGCGTTGCGGCCGGGAGCGTGGGCCGCCCGGCTAGGCGCGCCGCGGAGCGCCGAGGGTCGGGGCCGCCCATGGAGCGTTGCGGCCGGGAGCGTGGGCCGCCCGGCTAGGCGCGCCGCGGAGCGCCGAGGGTCGGGGCCGCCCATGGAGCGTTGCGGCCGGGAGCGTGGGCCGCCCGGCTAGGCGCGCCGCGGAGCGCCGAGGGTCGGGGCCGCCCATGGAGCGTTGCGGCCGGGAGCGTGGGCCGCCCGGCTAGGCGCGGCGCCGGGCACCAAGGCTGGGGGCCAGCCCCAACGGTCCCCATTGTAAGTGGGGTTTGTGTTTGGGGTGGGTGGGTGTTTGGGTGTATTTTTATTTAATTATTATTTTATTTATTTATTTTATTAACGGTTTTGTGGGGGGGGGTTTGAGGGGTGTGTGTGTGTGTGTGTTTTATTTTTATTTTATTTATTTTATTTTTGGCCCCGCCTACAACGTCATGATGTCATGACGTTGGCTCCACCCATGACGTCATGACGTTAGCTCCGCCCCCACTGTGATGACGTCAGGGTGGGGTACAAAATTTTTTATCATCCCATCACTGGGCGGGGAGGGAGCAACCCCCCTCCCAGTGGATCATTTAGAACAGGATCACTCATGCTTTTAAAAGTTTTAAACTAGATTTTTAATTGGTGTGGGTGGGAGGTAGTTTTTCAGTGTTTTTAGGAAATTTAAGGGTCTCTATAGTTTAAACATTGGGGATATGATGGACACCGCTATACAAATTGAATGAATGAATAACCCCTTTGAAAATATTGCAATAAAAACAAAGATCAGCTCTTTCATTTTACAGACAAATAAATAAATAAGGAGCCGTGATTGAAAAAGTTGCCAAGTGAGCCTGATGTTATGTGTCAGTACAAAATAAATTTTGTAATAACCTGTCAAATGATTTTTCTGCTGCACAGCAAGTGTTCTGACTCAATCATGATAGCTAATGTACACAACACCTCCGTTTCTGATTGGGAGCCATCTTTTATGGGAGGCATTGGTAAGATGAGGAAATTTGTAAAGGTCTGTGTAAATTAAGGAGTTACCTCATGCACGCTTTCTGGCTCTTCAAAAGAAGGTAAACAGTTTGAATTACTTCCTTTCCTATTTTAGGATTAAATTATGCTGTATTTCAAGGTGCAACAAAGTGAAATTTGTTGCATTGTTCACATCAAGAAACAAATAACTTGGAAAACCCAATAATTACTGGGTAGGTTACTTCTACTTAAACCAATCATCAGTGTATTTCTATATATAGTACAGTAAAATCTCACATAAAAAGTGCCTCGCATAGAGAGTAACTTGCTTAAAGAGCAGAATTTTCTCTGAATAGTCACGTTGCTTAACAACTAAAACCAACCAAAAACTCGCTTAACAACTAAATCGGGGTTTGCAATCCCCCCTCCCGCCAGAAGTCACAATTGGTCACTTACAATGGTGTTTTGCTTAAAGAGCAAACTCACTTAAAGAGCAATCCCTTGGAACGCATTATGCTCTTTAAGCAAGGTACTACTGTATGTCTGTTCAGGAGCAAGCCCTGTGAAGTTCAGTGATACTTATCTGCAGCTAAATGCATAAAATCGAACTCTGGTGATTCTGCAGCGGTGATTCAGCCCTGACTTTAGTGACTGAATTGAGGTACAGTATCATTATTATCATTAGCTGCTACCTGTATCTGAGTATACATTTCTCCCCCTGGAAATCATTTTCACCAGGAAAAATGCCACTGGCATGAATTTGTTTAAGGTGGAGCCCTGCTTGCCATGAAGTGACCCACACACTGTGATCACGGAGCCATCCCCTGCGGCACGTATGAAATGAGATATGCAATAGACTGCTACAGCCTTGAGGCTTCACAGCCAGTCCACCTGCCATGGCCTCTTCTGCCTCCATGACTGTTGGGAAAAAGAATAGTGAAGTGGTTCCTCTTCCACTCATTTTGCCATTGGGCCCAATATGATGCTTTACAGTGGCATTTCCTCCACTGAAGGGGGCATCACCCATAGCTGTTGGCCCCTTTAGGGAGTCAGGTTATTTACTGCTGCCCAACACTCGGCATAATCACTGGCTGTATGGTCTACTCCATTACCGTAGTGGGATGTCCAGCTAGACAGGTATAGAAAATATGCAACAATTTCAATGTCTTTCATTACCTATGTGGAAGTTATGTAATTCTTCTGTTGCCATTACTTTGTTTCTTTAATATTCAACTGTATTCATTTGTGATTTCTTCTTTCACCATCAATGGTGCTGCCAAGTAATTGCTACTTTCTGTCAATAAAGCCTTGCATACCTACTGTGTGCTATTCAATTCTGCCACAGCAAGACTTTTTAACCTTTCATAGCACTGTTCTCCAGCATAGACCAAAATCCTATTGTGCAACCAAGTTAATGCACAATTCAAGGCCTCACCCACAGCAGTTGTGCTGGTGTCAAGTCAGAAGCACTTCTGTTGGTGCACTGCACAATCAATTGTGTCAGCTTGTAATATTCTGATTGTTACCTAAAATTTTGAATAAAGCATTATAATTAATCAAAACGTTTATTAAATCACAACACTCACACACACATGGAAAATAAGGTAGAAGCCAAAAGTTAAATCATACGATTGGAATGCTCTCAAGGGGGAAGGGGGATTACCCAATAGTCAATAGACTCTGGCAAGGAATGTATACATGGCCCTGATTGCCTCCATTGTTCTTAAAACCGGTTTGATGACGTTTTCTGATAAGCAGAAATTCCTTCACAAAGGAAGCTGAATGACTCATTCCTCTGGTTTGATTAAAGTTCAATTAAACATTGATTAGAACACTGACCAAGCATAAAACATAGCAAAAATCTGTGGGGAACTACCCCAAAGTTGATCAGGAAAAAAAGGGGGGGAAGCAAGCGAAGTAAAATGACAAGCACAGGGACAAGCGGACATCCCGTCTCCCACGTACACAGCCAGAGGATTAAAAGGGAAAAACAAAAGGTGACTTCTCTCCTCAAAGGTCTCCCATTAACTAAATGATTAAGGCATATTGATTCTAACATCTCTCTTTGTTTCTTTGCTTACATGCTAGATGCTAAACCCATTGCGTCCGGAGGTTCCATTCATGCCGGAATCCACTGTTTTCCCGCCGCTACATGCAATTGGTTGCCTGTTCTGCTTGCCCGCCTCCCATTGGAGGAGACGCGCTGCTGATCCCGCCTCTTGCCCCTTTGACTCAGCCAGCAGAAGATACATTGTTCCCCTTGTAAATAGCTGTGAAACCACAGGAATTTTACGACTTTAGTTTGCAAGAATATTGCCTCTGCTGACCCAGCCTCGCCGCTTTGAATTTAATCTGCCGCTTTTGTGTAACTAAAGTCCCTGACCTCAGAGCTGCCTTTGTTTTATGTTTGCATGTAATTAAAATATGTTAATTGCCTTTCCTCTTTCCCAGTTTCAATCCCCTCTCCCTTGTCACCTAGAAGCTAGTCTAGAAAGCAGATATAAGCCCTTAGAGGTGGGTGGGGGCCATCTTCTGTTCACCAAATTTTGTGAGCAGGGATCACGAGGGGGGCCTTTTCCTCAGAACGGTTGCGGGAAGGTTAGCTATTTAGAATTATAGGTCTGGCCAGACTATATGCCTGAGTAGGCTTCCCTTTGCTTTTGCTCCCAATAAACCATATTTTGTTCTGACTGAAAAACCTGCCTCATTGTAAGTTCTTGGGTCTTTCTAGTACCTCTGCCAGAGAGTGAATCCAATCACCCAGAATTGGGTGACATAATTGGGGGCTCGTCCGGGATGCCTCTGGTTCCTGCAACCTCCTTAAGAGGTGCAGGACACAAAGAGAGGGAAAGAAAAACCAGAACGACCTCCTATTCGAAATCTTCAATCAGGCTTTGAGAGACTCATCTGCGGTTCGTCTCTGCGACTGAAAACTTCAGGATCGGTAACGTATAATTTTGATTTTGGGGTCCCTTTGAAATTCTTGCCAAGTTAGTTTAAAAAGCCTACTGAACTGAACTTCCCCTCGGGTGGCAGCTCGAGTATTGAAGGCGTGGGTTCGAGTCCCACCTAAGGTGACAAGAGGCCTGACTAGCCTAAGTCACACCAAATTGAATACTAGTTTGGCCTCGCTCGCCAGCTAGAAATCAAGCAAGAACGGGAATTGTCCACCCGTGAGCAATTTAGTTTAAATTTCAGGGTCCAGTGGGCAGATTCATCACCTGACACTGGGGTCTTTACGGATTGGGCAGAGTTCCAAGATAGCCGGATAGCATCCGGTGAGGAATCTCGAAAGGCACGGGGTACCAGAAGTAATTACCTGAGTACACGTGGTGGATTGGATAGCCTGGTCAAGATAGCGGGGTTCGTCGTCCGTGAGACCGGGGTAAATTAGTCTCAAGATAGCCGGGTGATTACCGGTGAGAGACACCAAGGGAAGAAACTGTGTGGTCCACTCCCGCCAGTGCGCTGCGTGGGGTAACTCGGTAAGCACCAAGACCTAGGCCTAAGGCAAGCTAATGGGAGGAGCTTTTTGAGAGTTCAGGCTGGGCTGAAAGGAGGAAAAGGCTGGTGGGACGCCACGCAGCAATGTCCTCAAGAATTGGAAGAATTTGGTGGGACCCAAGTCTAAAATTGAGCAAATGGAGGTTAAAACTTTTAAGCACCCAAGACCGGCCCCTTTCAAAGGGACCTGAGGCCCGCCTGGCCTAGAGAAGGCAACTTAAGTTTAAGGCACCTAAAGGAATTTATTAGAAGGCTAGAAGTGAGTCTGAGGAGATCTGGGGACTCAGAACATGCAGCGCTCTCCGTGAGGCTGCACCCACAAAACCTTGAATGATACCCTTGCGAGGGCAATCTTTATATTGTAATGGGAGAAGGCTAATCCTCCTCCCAAATTTGGGGTTCCCCAAAGTATAGAGAGGCAATTGAGGAGGATTGAAGAGGACCGTTTTGGGTCCATTGCACCTTCTGGCTCCTTAATTCCTCAAACCCGCTGCTCATGGTATCCTTGTAAATCTGGGGCGCCCCCTCAGCCCTTGATGCCCACCACCCTTGCCAGCAAAAGGAACAAATCCAGTCGGGAGAGTCTGGGGTCCGTAACTTTGCAGCCCCCCCAGGTTACAGTGGGTTAAACCGCAGAGGTAAACCTACTGGACCTCTCAGACATCCCCCAGCGGGACATGTTGGGAAGGGGAGTTGTAGAAGAAATCGGACCTTGGGAACAGATGGAAGTTCCTGGAGTTGCGGGAGTGAGCGGGCTGAAAGGAATGATGGAAGGCGCCCTTAGTGAAATAAGGAAATCATGAGGAAAAATTGGGCATTGTAAAATCAGAGAAAAGTACCCAGTAAATAGAAGACTCAGGACCGCTCAGTCAAAAGAGAAAAGGGAAGGAGAAATAGTTTATTGCCATCCATCCCTGCTAGCAGAGTGGGGGGTGCTAAATAGAGTAGAATGAAAAAGAGTAAACAGAATAGAAAAGCATTTAAAATTTGAGCCCGCTGCAACCCACTCAGGCTGAAAGGCTTGAAGGGGACAGCAGTCATAGATTAAACAAAGGGTTAATGTAACTCAGCACCCATATAAATTGTAACTTGTCCGTTGTTTCTAAAAGGAAAGCCCCAATTAAGTTAAAGCAATCTGTTAAATTGTAACTGAATTCGAACACAGGGCAGCCCAAATTGGAAGAATCCCAGGCTATTGCCATAAGAGGCAGCCTGGGAATGGCTTATAAGAATGAGTAACAATAAGATTAAGTCATTGTGCCCAGGTGGCAAGTAATTCCAGCCTCCTGAGAACCACAGTAAAACATGGCCCTTAAGGTCTGAGAAAGCATGGCATTTTCCCTTGCTTTCATAGTGAGTGCAGGAAAGAAAGAGGTCTAATACACAGTTTGAAAACGGAATGAATGTGTAATATATGTAAATATGCATGCAGGTATGATGAATGAATGAATTTAGTGAGGGCCCTGGGTGTGTGTGTGAACGAAATAAATGTGTGCCTGCATTTTTGTGATGTGTAAATAATGAGGACTAGAAACTTAGAAATTTTAAACTGCCATTATATTAACATACTCTGCAAAGAATTTAAAGGGGAGGAAGCATTTCTTTAAGAAGTCATGCTTCCAGGAATATCCTGTCCTGATGCATGCTGGAGATGTGGCAGATCTGTAAATATAATGTAAAAAGCATATAAAAAGTATGGTTAACAAAATGATGTTATCCCTTTCTCTGTCTAGTTTAAACTTTAAGACAGAGATTGGAAATGTATAAATCGGGATTATTGTTGTCCTTTAGATTGGGACATGGTAAATTATTATAAGGATAAAGGAAATGGCAATGTTCAAAATGCATTGCTGCCTTTTAAATAAGGCTCGAAATCGAACTAAGTAAGTATCAGAAGTTACAGGAAAATCCCTTTAAAAGGGACCCAAAGGAGAATTGAGCAGAATTTGAAACAAAAACGTATGTAGTTCAAGCAATAAAGGTCTTGAAAATTAAAGAATTGGAACTTAGAAACAGTGGGAAGATACAGTTAATGAAATAGAATTAATCGAAAACAAATAAATTGACATAATGATTGGTATATCTAAAAAAACTTGAGATTGGCAAAGGCTGGAAATTGGGATGGATTAATTAGAAGGGTCCCTCTTTCCCATACAAAGCTAACTGCAACCAATATGTGTTTGAAAATGCATTTGCTTTTAAAGAAATGGCTTCCAAAGTAAAAATTCGGACTTTCCATAGAACATGTGCAGAGTGCAAACATTGTAGCACTGCAGAAAGGTTAAGAAATTGCCTCCTGCTGAGAAAAAAACAAACATTCCATTCACAATAGCCTGAAGGGGGGAAAGCAGCCCCTCCTTCCTCTTCCACTAAGCTTGGCCATCAGCTGAACTTCCTGTTTGGCCACTAAAAAAAAAAAAAAAAAAGAGCAAAGTCACATAATGTCCAAGATTACAGGCATATGCACTGCCCCGCCCAAATTCTGATTCCACTGCCCTAGTTGGCAAAGAAATGGGGACTTATTCTTCCTTTTCGTTGTGCCTCAGATTAATCTGTGTCACCCTGCTGTCCCAGCAAGGCTGACAAATATGAAATAAGGAGCCTCATCTGATGAAAGGCTAATTTTAAAACATAAGTTTGCTACCTGGCCATAAGCCCCACATATGGATGAAATTTAGGGTACTCCCCGCAGGCAGAATTGGCCTGCACAAAATATCAATGCAAGAAGGCTAATCACTGCAAACACCCTTTTACCCGGCTTCATTTAAAGTGCTCAGCTCAACCTGGCAATATTATAATTGAATTGGAAAACTTGCAGATAGGCAAGGGACCCCAAGAAAGCCTTCGGAGCAAATCCTGGAGTTCTGGGTGGCCCAAGGTCTCGTCCCAAGGCAGGGCATGAAGATAGCGGAAATGGAGGTTTTGGCTTGTCTTTTACCCTGGGAAAAAGGACAATTGGAGTCTCACTTGAGAACCCAGTTTTGTGGGAAGGGGGGTCAAGAAGCATCTGCCTAAAATGCAAAACCGTATTTTGAAAATCTGGCCCACATCTTAAAAGGGCCATGCTAACTCAGAATTTGGTTTGTCTGGTGTATACCTTAACAGTCTCTAAATATGGCACGTGGAGACCCATTTTCAGAAATAAAAGGAGATATGGCCTAGTAGAAAATAATGGATGGATATTAAACAAAGGGGAACCTTTAATGTGTGGCACAGGGGAAATGGAACATTGTCCTGTATAATCTGATACTTGCTTAAACAGAGGGGCTATGCATGTGTTATAATCTGGATAAGTTTAAATTGGAAACTTGGAATCATGTCTGTGCAAAGCTCTGCTTGTCTGAATTGCTTTAAAGGAGGAAACTGCTGCTCCATAGTGAAAAGTTAATTTGAACATAAACCTATTAAAACCTTTTGAAAACATATGCATTTCTGAAATGGTTGCTGTAAATTTGATTTTGTATAATGTGGCTCAATACACACATGTACTGGGGTTGAATTAACTGAATCGCAAAAGCCCCAGGAAGCACATTTGATTTTCGATCTGAAAAAGAAAAAAAAAATGCTTTTAAAAATTGTGATTCAAACCCAGGACCTTGCAACAAGAGTTCCGGGAAAAGGTGGGAGAAGTTTTGCATAGTAAATAAATAAGCACATAGTAGCTTGCTCCTTAAGAGCAGCTGTAAGCCTTTAACATCACAAAGAATGGCTGCACAGTCAAAAGTAATAAAGCTAAATGTTTTTATTTCTGGGCAAACTCCCTGTCAAAATTTCCCTTAAGGAAGGCAGGAGAGGTGCCCTGCCCCTGCATAGTCTGTTCTGTCATTGCATAGCTGTATTTTGTCTTGTCTGCATGTGTGTTGTGTGAGTGGCTTCTGAAGATTGTTGGAACATCGCACATGGGAAATTTCCTCTCATCCTACTAAGTGCACAATCTTAAGAAATTTGAGTGTCCCTATGCACCGTCCCCAGTTAAGAATCCTAGTTAAAGAAACTGAACCATAAAGATTGCTTTGCAACTCCAACAATAAAGTTATTTCAAAAACATCTGCAGTGCGTTTGTTAAACCCTCATTCTTATTATACAGGATGCCAGAAGGAAAACAGGGTAAAGGTAAACAAATAGATTTCACAATGAGGCCAGTTTAGAAATTAGTTAGGAGACTCCCAGACTCACAAAGGGGAGGGGGAGGCTGAATTTGGTAGGGAAGCAGCACCTTCCTCAGATCAGATGGGAGTGAAACAATTGTTTGCTCACAGTATTTAATTTGGTTTACATTGGTTTGGGCCAGGAAGGTAAATTCCTGCCTCTAAAAAGCACTCACAGTTGCAATTGAATCATGCATTAGTGGCTTCTGGAGTAAGTATGGGGTTTGCACAATAAAAGCCCTCTTCTCCTACTAAACCTGGAATCTTAAGGAATTCCCTTACATAAATCCACAGGGAACAGTGAATGTAATGGGAGTACAGTCAAACCTCATATGACCCTAAAACCTGGCCCCACAGGTCTAGATGTTATATGATTTTTAGTGTTACCCGATGCATGTTAGGATCCTATGGGAGCCATAGCCATAGAGATGCATCGTAACCACAAAGGTTTTGGCGGTTATCTGAAGCATCCCATGGGATCTTAATGCATCATACTGATGTTATATGAGATATTACCGTACATTAAAGCATGTTTGTTGTCGTTTATTGTTAAGAAATAAAAGTTTAAAAGTAAATGTGGGAGGGTTTTGGGGAGATGTGTTGTGTTTTCTCTCCCTCACTACAGGAAAACCTAAAGATGTGGAAGCCTTGTGTTGGATCCCAAAAGTGAACGGATGACAGTGCTCCAGAGCATATCTAAAATTCAATGGAGGAGTATCATGTCTTTTATTATTAGTATTCCTACCACCTCATTTCTTCTCGACCCCCCTTTCTCTCTCTCTCTCTCTCTACCTCTCTCTCTCTCTCTCTAAAGTATTGCTAGCAAACTGTGTTCCTGTATTTTCTTTAGTTTAAATTTCTAAACATGTGTAGAATGTATAGAATGTTAGGATGTTCATTTGGTAGTTTGGACAACCCCCTTATTTTAAATGGATGTGCTGCCTAAATTTAACAGCAAGCAGGCAGAAGAAACCATCCACAATCTCACCACTGAGAGTAAAACACTGGGTTTTCACTGGGGAATTGGCTAATTGGCCTACTCCCAGATGTTGGAAACATTTATTCATAGCGGGGTTTGGGATTGCTGTAGTTATAATTCTAATTTGTGTGTGTGTGCCCCTTTTTGTAATCCCTGAGAACGCTGTACCAGGACCCACGTGACCAGGGCCCCCGGGGGGGGCATACCACACCAGGACCCACTCAGCCTAAGATACGACTGCCCACTGGTCAGTCGAATCTTAAGAGAAGAAGGGAAGGAGTGTTACCTAAAATTTTGAATAAAGCATTATAATTAATCAAAACGTTTATTAAATCACAACACTCACACACACATGGAAAATAAGGTAGAAGCCAAAAGTTAAATCATACGATTGGAATGCTCTCAAGGGGGAAGGGGGATTACCCAATAGTCAATAGACTCTGGCAAGGAATGTATACATGGCCCTGATTGCCTCCATTGTTCTTAAAACCGGTTTGATGACGTTTTCAAGCTGAATGACTCATTCCTCTGGTTTGATTAAAGTTCAATTAAACATTGATTAGAACACTGACCAAGCATAAAACATAGCAAAAATCTGTGGGGAACTACCCCAAAGTTGATCAGGAAAAAAAGGGGGGGAAGCAAGCGAAGTAAAATGACAAGCACAGGGACAAGCGGACATCCCGTCTCCCACGTACACAGCCAGAGGATTAAAAGGGAAAAACAAAAGGTGACTTCTCTCCTCAAAGGTCTCCCATTAACTAAATGATTAAGGCATATTGATTCTAACATCTCTCTTTGTTTCTTTGCTTACATGCTAGATGCTAAATCCATTGCGTCCGGAGGTTCCATTCATGCCGGAATCCACTGTTTTCCCGCCGCTACATGCAATTGGTTGCCTGTTCTGCTTGCCCGCCTCCCATTGGAGGAGACGCGCTGCTGATCCCGCCTCTTGCCCCTTTGACTCAGCCAGCAGAAGATACATTGTTCCCCTTGTAAATAGCTGTGAAACCACAGGAATTTTACGACTTTAGTTTGCAAGAATATTGCCTCTGCTGACCCAGCCTCGCCGCTTTGAATTTAATCTGCCGCTTTTGTGTAACTAAAGTCCCTGACCTCAGAGCTGCCTTTGTTTTATGTTTGCATGTAATTAAAATATGTTAATTGCCTTTCCTCTTTCCCAGTTTCAATCCCCTCTCCCTTGTCACCTAGAAGCTAGTCTAGAAAGCAGATATAAGCCCTTAGAGGTGGGTGGGGGCCATCTTCTGTTCACCAAATTTTGTGAGCAGGGATCACGAGGGGGGCCTTTTCCTCAGAACGGTTGCGGGAAGGTTAGCTATTTAGAATTATAGGTCTGGCCAGACTATATGCCTGAGTAGGCTTCCCTTTGCTTTTGCTCCCAATAAACCATATTTTGTTCTGACTGAAAAACCTGCCTCATTGTAAGTTCTTGGGTCTTTCTAGTACCTCTGCCAGAGAGTGAATCAAATCACCCAATCATGATGTCACCAGGCCTAGCTCTTGGCATATTTACACCAAATGTAACTTTAAGTTACACTTGCATGAACCAGATACTGGCCATAGTTCTGTTGTCAGTGAAAACACTACAGGGATATTCTGCCTTAAATATTTTGTACAACTGCATCTTAAACGCTTTAGCCCAGGGATTCTCAGCCTGTGGCTTGTGGGCCGAATGCGGCCTATGGCGCCATTTCATGCGGCTCCCCACTGCCTCCACCACACCTGGAAGTGCCATGTGCTGGAGGAAGGGCAAAATGGCTGTACAGCCCCCAAAGCTGCCTGAGGGAGTGTGACTGGGCCCCTGGCTTTAAAAAGTTGGGGACTCCTTTAGCCTCTCACCTATTTGTATTGAATAATGGCCCATTAAAAACATATCTTTTAGTGAGAGATCCAGTCCTGGAATAACCACCAAGGCACTTGATATTGGAGCCTAAATATATGCTTGGCACTATCAGAATGTTCCTAATGGGCTGAAATCAAGCTGCTGTAGGGACTAAGCTACCTCTACAGACTATTCCAAAATACTCAAGCACTTTAGGATAATCTAGCTATAGTATAGATTTTTAATTGTTGAGGATGTAGATTCATACTGCATAACCACTACTTTAAATTTATTGCTAGAAAGATTTGAACATTAATGTTTTCCCCAGTGGTAGGATTCAATTTTTTTTTTGCTACCTACTGTGTAGGCATGGCCAGGGGGAAGCCCTGTGTTATTTCAAAGCTTGGATGGGCTGGGCTATCCAGAATTTCTGCTACCAGTTCTGGCGAACTGGGGTGAACCTGCTGAATCCCACAACTGGGTCTCCCTCCATGGAGGAGACTGGTGAAAGAAGATCAAACCTATGCTCAGCAAGGATGCAAGGATGTAATAAAGAGAGTTTGTGTGTCAGAGAGAGAGAGAGAGAATGAGAGACAGAGTACACAGAAGTATTTTGGTCTTCATCCGATTGCTCCTGTGATTATTTCCAGTCACTGTTTACATCCCCTTGCATGACTACCATACTGAGTCTCTCTGTTTCCCCCCTTATGGTTGACAGCTGTGACTGGTAATAACATTTGCATGGGGGAATCAAAATGTTGCAGGACAGGCAACCAAAGACATATTCCAAGAGCCTTGGAAGAGAGCCATCAATTGAAAGCTGTCCTAGCATGTGTATATACTTGGGCATCAGCCCAGTTGTACTGAACAATGATTACTTCTGAGTTGACATGTATTGAACAGTCAGCTGTGATTATGTCTTAATGAAACCAATAGGAGTAACTTGATTATCATGTACTGACAACCAGATGTTTTCTGAAGGACTTTCAGCTCAATACTTTCAGTGTACTCTGTCGGATCCCTTGGGCCAGGTGAAAGCAGAGAGCATACATTATGGTCCACCTAGCTTGCTATCCAAATAGTTAAAATATCGCATGCAAATGGACTTGATTTCTCAAGTCCATTTGCATGTGCGGAATGCTGTTGTGGAGACATCTACCAATGCGTGAACTTCTTGCTGAACAATAAAATCCAAGGTATCCAAGCTACTATGCATAGTTACTTAGACATAAGTTCCACTGATATTTAAGTGGAACATATTTCCAAAGAAATGTGTACAGGATTGGACCACTGTTTGTAGTTTAGTTTGTTTGGAATGTGGGCAGGGTGTCTTGTTGCAACTAATTGCCCAATATTATTATTTTTTAATTGTCATTATTCCCAATCAATTATTATGTTACAGCTACCTTAGAGAGATGCCTTTCTTTTCACCTTATGGCACTGAACAGCACAGCTCCAACATTATTGATTACATCCTGATGACACTGCTAAGCACCTCAGCATGCATGTTCATTAAACTGCAGCAGTTGCTATCAGAGCTGCCCTGAATGATGAATTTCCAGTCAACCTGACAACCTTTTCCACCCAGAAGTTTCTAAAATGGTCTTCCACAAGTCTAGTTATTCATCTTCTCCTGCATTGCTTCCACTTTAGAATGTGTTCTTCTGTACTATGTTTCAGGCATGAACCTTTGTCAACAGTATTTTTGGGGGGCCCTCCAAAAAAATAGAAAAGCTTTAGCTAACTCTTGTTGTACTTCTGGTTCTGTTTTTAAGACAGACATTTAGTTTGCAACAGCCTTAAGGACATGAGAAGAACTCTGCTGCACCAGGCAAAAAAGATCAGTCTAGTCCAGCATTTTGCTCCAATTTTGTTCACCTGGTGAGTAACCAAAGTGTCAAAGCAAGCCTGCAAGCAGGACATGAATACAACACCAATGTTTTCCAGATGCTGTGCACAAGCATCATATCTCTTATAGTAGAGAGAGGATGCCACAACCCTGACTATTAAGTAATTGCCAGTTTTAGCTTCTATTAATGTGTAGCTCCTTTTTACAGCCATTCTAGTTGTTGGTCATAACTCCTTCTAGCAGTGAATCTCACAACTTGGCTATGGTCTATCTAAAGACATAATTTATTCTATGTGCCCTGAATCTCCCAGCATTTCGGTTCTAGACTCAGCTATAGACTTAAGGGAGAAATGTATCTTTCCTCATTGTTCACATTGTGTAGAATTCTGTACATCTCAACCATCTCTTCCCTTTCTTAGTTTCTCCCTAAACTAAATAGCACCGGGGTGATCCTAAGAATGGAGTCCTTCTATGACCTATCAGTCAAGAAACAAAACAAAAGTAAAAACAAAAGGACAAATACATTGTGGCAACTGAAAGACTAAATAGTATACTGTATTTTAATATGACCCCTTGTGGACCAACTTCACTTCTTCAGTCTGCCCGAGGACAGTCTTCTTTATTTTTACTTTCACTTTTGTTTTGTTTCTTGACTGTTATGACTGCACAGATTAACACAGTTATCACTTTGGAAACTGCTTCTCCTCTTTCCCTGCCATCACTATCCTTCTAGGGTTGAGCTACTGCCCAACCCTCAGAATAATGTGTATGTTTAATTTTTCACACTCTTCAGGGAACTAAACAAGGTCCCTTAACTTCTAGACTGATCCTTTGATGAGGGACTGGTCAGACTCTCAGAGACTCCAATGGCACTTGATGCATATGTAGTTATAAGTTAAACCAGTAGTTCCAGTGGTGGGCTGCTGCCGGTTCGGACCGGTTCATCCGAACTGGTAGCGGAAATCTGGAGGGGTTCACTGGGAGGGGGATAGTAACCCCCCGGGCAACCGGTTCAGTTGCCTCTCCAGCCGCCCTCTGGATTCCTTTTCCAGGCAGCCCAAAATGGCTGCTCGGAAGTGCGCATGCATCAAAACACCATTTGACGCATGTGCACTGAAAAATAGAAGTGTGCATGTGTGTTAAATGGTATTTTGACGAATGCACACTTCCGAACAGCCATTTGTGGCTTCCCAGAAAGGCGCAGTGGCGTTCTTAGAGCAATGGCAGTGGCATTTCCTTCACTGCCGACTGCCAACGCTGCACCCACGGCAGCACCGCCAGGCTGGGCCAGGCTGGGCCAGGCTGCACTGCCGGGCCTGGCTAGGCCAGGCCAGGCTAGGCTGCGCCACCGCACCACTGCGCTACTGCCACCTAGCTGCTGCTCCCCGAGTCCCCAAACCCAGCAAAGGTAAGGAACTAGGGTTTGTTTTCTTTGTGTTTCGGGTGAGGGGGTATTTTATGTAGTGTGTTTTTATTTTATTTTTATGTATACTGATGCTTTATTTTTATTTTATTATTTATTTATTAATTATTATTTTTACTTTGGCTCTGCCCATGACGTCATGATGTCATGACATCAGCACCGCCCATGACATCATGACACCATGATGTTGGGTCTGCCCATGACATCAGCCCCACCCACAGTGTGGTAGTAATTTTTTTGGCTGCCCACCACTGAGTGGTTTCCAACATGGGGCCCACACACCACAAGTGGACTTCAAATCTCAGAAACCTAAGTCATTACATTGGCTGACCAGAGCTTTGGGAACTGACTTAGGCTTCTGGGAATTGAAGTCCAAAAACCACAGGGTGGGTAACACTGGGTTAAACTAAATAAATCAATTACTAGTAAATATTATATTCATGGCACTCCAAGCATATTAAATCACCTAGACTTGAGCCTGACTATCATGCTACCATAACTTTGTGTGGATGAAGTTTCTTAATAACTACAAGATTTTTAAAATGTGCTTTGTAATAGATTCGTCATCCTTTCTATTGATGAACTGTCACATCAAAATATATTGGTTGTCTCTCAGTCCATCTTTGGCCCAGGGCTCTCCCCAGTTGTCATGCATAAATGCCCTGTAATACTATACACCAGCTGTATGTATAGCACACAGAGCAACACTATACACCAGGAGTTCCCAACCTAAAGCCAGTGGACTGGATCTGGCATGCAGCACCATTTCATGTGGCCCCCACCCCTCCAATGGCACTTGAGAAACAAAATGGCCACCCCTTTGAAGCTGTTGGGACAAAATGGTCACCCCATTGTTCAGGGAGGACAACATGGCCATCTGGCTCTCTAAGCTGACTGAAAGAGCATGACTAGCCCCTGGCTTAAAGAGATTGGGAACCCCTGCTATACACCACCTCTGTAATTGTACAGCACAAGAAATGTTCACAAAGGATCTATAGATGGTCCCCACCCAGTGATGGGATGATAAAAAATTTAGTACCCCACCCTGACGTCATCACAGTGGGGGCGGAGCTAACGTCATGACGTCATGGGTGGAGCCAACGTCATGACATCATGACGTTGTAGGCGGGGCCAAAAATAAAATAAATAAAATAAAAATAAAACACACACACACACCCCTCAACCCCCCCACAAAACCGTTAATAAAATAAATAAATAAAATAATAATTAAATAAAAATACACCCAAACACCCACCCACCCCAAACACAAACCCCTCTTACAATGGGGACCGTTGGGGCTGGCCCCGAGCCTTGGTGCCCGGCGGCGCGCCTAGCCGGGCGGCCCAGCGCTCCCGGCTGCAACTCTCCATGGGCGGCCCCGAGCCTTGGTGCCCGGCGGCGCGCCTAGCCGGGCGGCCCTGCGCTCCCGGCTGCAACTCTCCATGGGCGGCCCCGAGCCTTGGTGCCCGGCGGCGCGCCTAGCCGGGCGGCCCAGCGCTCCCGGCTGCAACTCTCCATGGGCGGCCCCGAGCCTTGGTGCCCGGCGGCGCGCCTAGCCGGGCGGCCCAGCGCTCCCGGCCGCAACTCTCCATGGGCGGCCCCGAGCCTTGGCGCCCCGCGGCGCGCCTAGCTGGGCGGCCCAGCGCTCCCGGCCGCAACTCTCCACGGGCGGCCCCTAGCCTCGGCGCTCCGCGGCGCGCCTAGCCGGGCGGCCCCGAGCTGCCCATGGAGAGTTGCGGCCGGGAGCGCTGGGCCGCCCGGCTAGGCACACCGCCGAGCGCCGAGGCTTGGGGCGCCCGTGGAGAGTTGCGGCTGGGAGCGCTGGTCCGCCCGGCTAGGCCCGCCGCCGAGCGCCGAGGCTTGGGGCGCCCGTGGAGAGTTGCGGCCGGGAGCGCTGGGCCGCCGGGCTAGGCACGGCTCCTCCTCCTAAGCCCTCCGCCACTGCCAGAGCCACTTCAAAATGGTCCGGCTCCAGCAAAAACAAGTGCGCATGCGCAGAAACAGAATCTGACGCATGCGCAATTTAAAATTGCAGCACGCATGCGTCAGATTGACTTCTGCGCATGCGCACTGAATTGGAGCCATTTTGGGTCCAATTTTAAAAAAAAAAATTTTCTTTTTTTCAGGCGTCCGGAACCGGACGCCTTAAAAATAGACTACCCTCTCGGAGAACCCTCCGAAATTGTTCTTACCGGTTCCAGGGAACCGTCTGGAACCGGGGACATCCCATCACTGTCCCCACCCTAATCTTTCCTCCTTGCCAAGGTATACCTGTCCATTTCCTGAGGTCTGGAAGTGATGTGCTGATCATTTAGAGTTTTTCAAATTTGCTCTCTGGGATTTGGGGAGGGGAAAAAAAAGGTTAGCCCTCTGTATCTATTGATTTAAAACACTTAACAACTTACTGCCTTCCAGGGTCCCCAAATGATTAAAATGAAGATTTAATACAGAACTGTGTCTCCCTGAAGCTTTTGGAAGTGATGTTTTCAATTTCCTGCCCTTCAAAATCAGTGACATGTGGTTCTTGTCGTATGGCCTCTAAACTACAGCTCCAGTTGTATGGTATTGATATAAGGTCAGAATCTTTCTCACACTAGATCAGGTGGAAAGAATACAGAATTAATTCACCAAATTGTGGCTTCATTTTGGCAGTTTCACACCTGGTCTAGACACAAAAGAAGAAGAAGCTGATAATTTTGGTGGCCTTCAACAGGTAGTAGTCTTTTCTCCTCTCCTACAGAAGTATCTTAGGCAAGCTTTCTTTCTTTAAATAAGGAGGGGCTGAAAGTTCAGGTTCCAGAGTATTGTGAGGGAAAAGAAAGGAAATGGACCCAGAACCTGGCCTTGATTCCTCAAAGAGACCAAAACAGGGGTTTTACTCATTCCACACCGTCAGTGAGCTTTCAGGATTAGTGGAGGTTTGAATCTTGGCCTTGTAAGTCTTCGTCCATCACTCTATCCACTACACCAGTGATGGCAAACTTTTTAGAGACCGAGTGCCCAAACAGAGGGGCAGGGTAAACCCTGTGCTGAGGGAGGGAGGAAGCGCTCTCATTGGGCTGCTGGGCAGAGGGGTGGGATGAACTCTGTGATGAGGTGAGAGAGGAAGTGCTCCCATTGGGCTGCTGGGCAGTGGGGCGGGGTGTACTCTGTGCTGGGGCGACGGCATTCATGCCAGCAGAGAGGGCTCTTAGGTCCCCCTCTGCACTACACCATACAACAGGGTATAAATAGTTGGTGTGTAGTTGGTTAAAAATGTTCTAAACATAAATATTGAGAAATAATTCTATGAGGCTTACCCCTAGTTAAATAGCTACAAGATGGCAGTTTAAGTGAGTGAACGCAGGAAGTGGCTATATTATAGTTTAACAGATACAGTACTGTATTCATCTATGCATGGGGCATCTAGAGGGCCAATGCACTCTAGAAAGAATCATTAACTCTTTTCATCATCCCTAGGGACAATTTTTGTTTTTGTTTAACAGCAGCACCATCTCTTTACTTATTGGCATAGAAGGAATATATTAGTCACTGTGTTAATTAGATGTATCATGTCACCTCCCAGATTAGAGAACAGATCTTTGTCGTGTTACTGCATTGTTTATGTTTCTAATTTCTCCATTTTCAGGAACAGCAATATTTGAATTCATAATCTGAATCTTATTTTCTCCTCACCACTGTTAAAGGCGGAAGGGAAGAAATGAATGAAATAGCAATTGGTACAGAAAGGCCTGATAAGTATTGGCGATGAAGAAGTTGAGGGGTTGAATAAGCAGAAGACTTCACAGGTTCCACTTTTCCATCCCTGCCTCTTGGATAATGCAAAAGGACAATTTGCAAATGACTAATGCAGGCCCTTTTCTTTTCTTTAAAAAAATGCACTCTAGGTATTAAGAGTCACACCTTTGTAACAAACACAATTCTCAGGGAAGTTGGTGGTGTGCATTAGGGTTTTCTCTCTTATAAGTATTACATATGCTCTTCTTCTTCAAGCACCGTTTCCAGTTCCAAATATTGGCTATCATCATGATTATCCATGAAGATTGTCCTGGGAACAATATAATGCAGTGGACTTTCATTTGCCTTCTGTACCACAGTGTGACACCCACATCACAGCTCCAGTTTCATGAGTCACTTTCTGGTCCTGAGCCATTTTGCCACACAAAGTCCTCATTAGCCCTAGTCTAGTATTGATGAAGCTGCTGCCCTCCATCAAGATGGATTCAAGTGCGATTTAATCCACTTGGAGACTGTCACCCTTTGCTACCCAAGGCCGTTAGTCCTCAGGGTTGTTAGGTTAGTTATCTGCTGCCTGACGATTGGCATTGCTGGCAGTATGGTCTGCTCTATTACCATAGCAGGCTAACCTAGCCAGACTGGGATTGCATATGTCCATGTACTTTATGGTTAGATCAAACAAAAATCACCTGACACCGTTTTTCCTGTTGTAGTTTGCTTCAGGTTAGGAGGAGGCTAAATATTTTAATTGCACTCCCGAAAGAAAAAAAGACAACAGGAAGCCACCTGTCACTGCACAGGCAAAAGAAGTACTGTGCAGTATGCCCAAAGGAATGCTAAATAGAGTTGACCTGTCTATATACAGTATAGTGCCAACAAGGGTGTGAGGAATGGCTAGAAGGCCAGAGCAAGGGTCCACTGGGGTGCCCTCCCACCCATGAGATCCAGCTTACCAGAGGAGATCCTGGAGATCTCGCCACCCCAGAGCCAGCAATTTACTTATTCAGTTTGGTGGGCTGACCAACTGAAAGAGTTGGTCTCAGTGAGAACAGACAGACCTGGCTGAGAGGAGAGATGTGAACACCTGGGGCAGCCAGGGCTATAAAAGTAAATGGAGGAGAAGCCAGCTAAGGGGGAGACAATGAGGAAGGGAAAGGTGTAGAAGAAGAGTGGAGCAACTACCCCTAAACATGTGGTGGACTCATATTCTGGTCATCCTATTCTATTTTTGCTACCTGCCTGCCCAGCGCTGGTCCCAGCCCTAGGGACCAAGGTGTGGAAATGCATACTTGGCTGGCAAAGTGACTTCCTGTGCTGGCTCTCAAATGAGGAATTGGACCACCCACCTGTGTATCCATGACCCAGCTCTGATGCTAATGGTGGCAGTGTCAATTCAAATGGCTGAGGCATTTGGGCAGGACTTGCAGTCACAGCAGAACCAGATGGTAAGGTGCAGGTGGCCAATGTCCAGAGGGGGGATTGCTTTGTAAACCCTCAAATGAGTACACTAAGTACTTGGAGGATGTCAAGGGGGTGAAGGGAACTACTCTGACCCTCATGAGACTTAGACTCAAGGCCTTATGGCCTATGTATATTGTTTCAAAATAAAGACCATTGGTTGCTACTTGAATCATTCTTCCACCTTACAAAGAGTACCGGGGGGGGGGGCTATAAACCACCCTCCTCATCTAGGAGAGGTATGGGGGGCATGCACACAGGGAAACCTTGTTGAACAAGGTTTGTGAAGAAGAAGCACATGTGACAAGAACAGATGGCAAAAATGGGTCCTAATCAAGGACAGAGACTAGAATTCAATGGAATTTGATGGTAAATATCCCATATACTGTACCTTGAAAATCCATTAGGGTTGACCTAAGTTGGAATCAAACTTGATAGCAAAAAAAATAATTAAAAAAATACAATAATCAGGCAAGGACCCTGTGTAGACTAAGATCAAAGAGTGGTCTTCAAAGTAGTATCTAACCATATTATAACTTCAAACAGTCTCTAGGTCAGTGATGGCGAACTTTGGCACCCCAACTGTTCTTGAACTTCAATTCCCAGAAGCTCAAGTCTCTGTAAATCCACACAAATGGGCTTACTGTGTGTATGCGCAGCAATAGCTAGCACAGCCAGTAATAATGGGAGCGATAACAAACAAAATCTGAAAGACTGCAAATTGCCCTCATGTTCATGCCTTATGGAGAATTTTCCAAAACCCGACAAAGCTCTACCTGCAGCTTTAAAAAGATGTTAACACTATACAGTACTTTCATTCATTCATGCAACATAATATATGGCATAGTTAATTTTTAAAAAATGTTGCACTGTCATCATCAGTTGTACAGTTGTACAGCATACTGTTTTTGTTAACTTGGTTGCAGGCACCTGGACTTGCACATAAGTATTTCTTCTTCTTCTTCTTCTTCTTCTTCTTCTTCTTCTTCTTCTTCTTCTTCTTCTTCTTCTTCTTCTTCTTCTTCTTCTTCTTCTTCTTCTTCTTCTTCTTCTTCTTCTTCTTCTTCTTCTTCTTCTTCTTCTTCTTCTTCTTCTTCATTCAAATCCAAATCCAAATATTGATGATCATCACAGTGATCAGCCCTGAAGACTGTCCTAGTCTATAATGCAGTGGCCTTTCATCTGCCTTCTGCATCACTTTATGACCTCTGTACCACTGATCCAGTTCTGAAAGTCACTTTCTGGTCCCAAGCCCTTTTGGTACACAAAATCCTCATCAGCCCCAGGTCAGTATTGATAAAGCTGCTGCCCTTCATCAAGGTGGATTCAAGTGGGATTTAATCAACTTGGGGACCATCACCGTTCCCTGTGGACGTAGGCACCCAAGGCTGTTAGTCCTCAGGGTTGTGGTTAGTTAACGGCCGACTGACACTCTCAATTGAGTCGCTGGCAGTATGGTCTACTTTGTTACCATAACAGGATAACCTGGCCAGATGGGTATATATACATTTAAATTCATGAGACATCTCTAAAACAAATGCTATAGAACTTTAAAAGTAAAACAAAAGTTTAATCAATTGACAAGCAGTGATTTAAAAGCACCATGGAAAGGCAAACCAATAAAAATGCAAAGGCAACCACTAAGCCAGAATGATTGAAAGCCAACACAAGGTAAACAGAATAAAAATATTGGAGGTTAGGGTGGAGGGAGCTAAATCTGGCCAGGCCATCAAATATAGTATCAAATTACTGCAGTTCTCCCTCCGGTAGCTTAGTGGTTAAGATGCTGAGCTGGAGACTGGAAAGTTGGGTTTCGAGACCTGAGAGCTTCACTTGCGGACATGAGAGGAGCCTCAATCAGGCATCCCCCAAAAATCCTTTTAACCCAGAGTAACCTCTGGCATGAAAACACACAACATCAAATTACTAAATGCTTTAGGAGGGATTAAAATAACAAAATGTGAAAGGCACAAGATAATTTATTTCTTTAAAAAGCTTAGTGTTGGAAAGATAACTATAATTGGTGTCATGTGTTTTTCTGGAGAGAATATTCCATAAACTGGTAGTGGTGGACCAATGAGAAGGGTTTCTAGCAGTCATGCTCTGATCGTTGGAATGAGGGAACACATTAACAAAGGTGTATGAAGATGAGCTTAAGACACAAATGGGATGAAGCATTCCATCAGATAGGAAATCCCCAGATTGATAAAACACAGATGCAAGCTCAAGTTTAAGAGGAGAAAATTGTGATCAATTACATGGTTCATTCCTGGCAAGTCTTTTGACCAAGGCTATAGCATTGATGATTGGGTGTGTGTGCAGTGACTTAGTGGTTAAGATCCTGAGCTTGTGGACTGAAAGGTCGGCAGGTCAACAGTTCGAGACCCCAGTGATGCATGAGGAGTGAACACCCATCATCTGTCCTAGCTCCTGACAACCTGGCAATTCAAAAGCAAGAAATTGCAGGTAGATAAATAGGTACTGCTTTGGCATGGAAACAGACACAGACAGTACTGGCTCATTGGTTGTAAATGGAGACAAGTACTGCACCCTAGAGTCAAACATGACTGGCTTTCGAGCAAGGGAGACCTTTACATTTACTATCGCATTTTGAGAAGAACTGTGACATATCAGTAGCCTCCTTGCATTAAAAATGTTCTAGAGGTAATCCTTTTTGGAGGGTTAAAAATGCTATCAATTTCTAAATTAATAAATGAAATAAATAAATTAAAAAATGAAAGAATATTTGCCTAGTTCTTTAAAACTGCAATGTTTATTGACATATATACAATCAATTGATTAGTCCTTATATGAAACATAGACTCTATTACCAGAGTGACAGAACCAGGACTGAAATCTTCTAAGTTTTTCAATACTTGTAGAATGTGTATAATACTTTAAAAAAAGCACTGTATACCACTTCTTGGCATCAGTCCAGGACCCATTGTAAAAGGACATTGTTTTAGGAAAGGTCAAGCTGTAACTGAAGGGTTTTTCATTATATAGAGAAAAACCTTGTTCCCTGCACCATAACTCACTAAATGAATATTTTCAGAATATTTTAAATCCCAGCTGATGTTTATTAGGCAACTGTGATGCAAAAGGGAAAAATCATACCTCAAATGCAATTTCTTTTTGCAGTTTTTGGACATCAGGTGAACTCCTTAGGGATTGGTACCGGCCTCTAGCACCTCTCAGTTACTGCTATTTCCATATTAGCAAATAAACAAGGATGTAAATCAGGTTAAAAGTGCAACATAAAAAGAATAATCTGATGGCAGGCTTATAATTTGCGAGTTGAATAGTTGGCCAATTTACATATTGTTGTCTCTTGGAGGGAACGGGAGTTGGTTGGCACTCTGCTACTGTTTCTTTTTTGGCACTCATTTATTGTATGAAGACACTATTAATAGAACACAAATGGAATACATGAATGATTTAATGAGGAGAAAGTGGAGTTTCCAGACGCCAGGTAAATCCAATACCTAGATGTAAAGACGGATTTGTCCCTTGGATTAGAATTGATTGAGCCTTATAAACATCTTTACAACTCCCAGAATTCTGGAAGTTTAGTCTAAAAACACAAATCGGCACACCACCAGGAAAAACTTGGTGGCCTTCCCAATACAAATACTGTACTAAGAGTAAGAGCAGTGCAATATTGTAGAACTCACAGACAAGTCTTTTAGAAGAAGTGGACTGTATCCAGTGATGGGATGCAACAAGTTCGCACCAGTTCGCTAGAACTGGTAGTAACTTTTCCCAGTGTCCCGGAAACCCGGTAGCAGCTTTTGGGGGGAACCACCTTCGGGGCTTACCTTTTCACTGGTTCACCCACTGTGCATGTGCGCCAAGCACTTGGTGTGCATGCATGCCTACAGTGCTTGGTGCGTATGCACGGCCTCCTTGCTGTCCTCCCAAACAGGGAGGAGGAAGAGAAGCTGCTAGCCTGAAGCTCCTTATAACCTGCTCCCCAGGGTGACTCACCTTTGGATGTGGTGTGTCTGTGTGTATTTTAACGTGTACTTAATACCTTTACCTATATTGACGTACTACCACAGTTCCTAAAAAGGCCTGGCGGCCGACAGGCCTGGTGGCCTGGCTTGGGGTTTTTAAGCAAAGTCTTGGAGTTACCTCATCAATATGCTACACCTGTGCTGTTCCAATTGCTGTTCCAATTGGAGAACCCTTAAGGAGGTACAGCTGTTTTACATTTACATTAAGGCATATTATCCTAGAGAACAGGTACAATGACCATATCCATCTTGCAACATGGTGCTGCCCAGGCACTTATACTAATGCAGGGATGGAGGAATCACAATTTAGGATCAAAATTGCTGGGAGAAACATCAACAATTTGAGATATGGAGATGATACCACCTTAACGGCAGAAAGTGAGGAGGACTTTAAAAAGTTCCTGATTAGGTTGGAAGAAGAGACTGCAAACGCTGGCTTGAGACTCAATATAAAGAAAACAAAGATCATGGCAACAGGCCCTATCAGTCCCTGGAAAATAGATGGGGAAGAAGTAGAAGCAGTGACAGATTTTACTTTCTTGGGATCAAAACTCACTGCAGATGGTGACTGCAGCCATGAAATAAAAAGGCGACTGATTTTTGGGAGGCAAGCGATGAGAAACTTTGGGAGCATAATGAAAAGTAGAGACATCACATTGCAAACAAAATTTCGTATAGTCAAAGCAATGGTACAGTATTTCCAGTGGCAATGTATGGTTGTGAGAGCTGGACCATTAGGAAAGCTGAGCGCAGAAGAATAGATGCCTTTGAGATGTGGTGTTGGAGGATTGTTTTGAGAGTCCCCTGGACAGCGAGGAGAACAAATAGGCCAATCTTAGAAGAAATCAACCTTGACTGCTCCTTAGAAGGTCAAATAGTAAAGATGAAGCTAAAGTACTGTACTCTGGACATCAAATGAGAAGAGAGGATTCACTTGAGAAAGCCTTGATGCTGGGAAGGGTGGAGGGGAAAAGAAGAAGGGGGCGGCCAAATTGAGATGGCTAGACGGTATTGTAGACACAATGGGCACAAAGCTGAGCGAGTTGAGGAGGATGGTGGAGGACAGGAGTGCCTGGCGGACAGTGGTCCATGGGGTCACAAAGGGTCGGAATCAACTGTGTGACTGAACAACAACAACAAAAAGTGACAGGTTTGTGTTTGGGGTGGGTGGGTGGGTGTTTGGGTTGGTGGGTGTATTTTAATGTAATTTTTATTTTATTTCTTTTATTTATTTATGGGTTAGTGTTGTGGGTGGGTGGATGGGTTGAGGTGTGTGTGTGTGTGTGTGTTTATTTATGTTTTATTATTTTTTTAAAATTTTCTTTGGCCCCATCTACATCATGACATCATGACATTAGCTCCGCCCAGACTGTGATGACATCACGGTGGGATAGTAAATTTTTTGACAACCCACCACTGACTGTATCCAAAATAGCTCGCACCGGAATACATTTGTTGGTATTAAAGGTTTCACAACACTTTCCTTTTGCTTTTGTTGCTAACAAATATATTTGAACTTTTTTTATTTTAATAGGCAAATTGGCATCAGACTGCAACTGAAGAGACTATGGTTGACATCATATTATTATGTCCGAGGCTCAAATTAGATAATGCATTAGCCACATTTTCAGAGAGTGGCAGAGGTGGTCTTCCAAATGGGGAAAAACATTAATTTGTCATACAACATGATTTTCCTCAACCTCATATTGAAACCTGATTCTCCCAATACTTCTAGCTGAAATTTGAAGTAACAAGACTAAAAAATAAAGCTTGTGTAAATTTGGCAGGGGAACCCTTCACTTTTTTTATATTACAGTAATTGATACTTCTGCAATTTGTTGGACAATGGAATACTGAGATACTCAATGTGGTCTAGTGGATAGAGTAATGAATTAGGACTCAGGAGACCTTGGTTTAAATCACCACTGAGCCATGGAAACTCTTGAAATGGATCTGGTAAAAATTCTCCTTAAATATCTCACTTACTTTGTGAGTCCTACAAGTTAGTTCTGACTTGATGGCACATAATACGTACACAACTGATTTTTGTGTGTGTTATTGCCCAAACTAGAACTTTATGTTATACGATTAGAAAATTTAGTGCTATTTTATATATTTCTTTCAAACTACACTCCTGAACTCAATTATCACTCAATTTGATTCCTGAACACCCCAAGTCTGTAGTTAGATTTTCAATGGAAGAATATGAGGCCAGGAGATCATGATTTACTCACAGACAGTAGCTCATTAAAAACTGTCTAGGCATGACATGAATCCATTTTCCAATGATTTGACTACCAACCCATAATGGTGCTCAATAATTTGTGAGATTTAAAACAGCCTCCAGGCATAGATTGTGGAACAACATTTGTGAACAAATAGACTTTTCTCCAACTTATCTTTGTAGGATCAATTTCACCCTTAATAAAACAAGATGTTTTATTATCTGGTGGATGGTCATTAAACCATGGCATGTGGGATAAAGCCAAACATAGCAATTATATTAATCAGTTACAACCATCTATTGATTTGATTTGCTAAATGAACATACACATAGCTCAGAAAGTATAATATTAGCTTGGCAATTTTGTTGACTGTGTGTAGGGCTAAGAGGCAGGAGTTCAAAGATTTTGAAAAGCACCTTAAAACAGTGAAAAGCATATCTTAAAACACTGGATCTTCTGGGAAAGTAGCTTCTGCTCTCTTCTCCTCTTCTACTTCTTTTGGTGTTTATGGTAAGGTTGTCACTTCATAGGGGGATGGTGTGGCTACCTTCCAGAGATAGGATGAGATGGAAAAATCACCAGGGGAATCTTGGAGTTGATGGCACATGAGATGGTCTGATACTGAGACTCACTGGGACCTCTTCACAGTTGTCCTGCCGGTCTACCACTGGTATCACCCACCAATGGAATTTGATTTTTCACATCTTCTTTGAAATTGAATTTTGTTCTTCAGCTGAGAAAAGAGTTTGCCACCACACCTCCTGTAAACACACCGAAACTTTAACTAGTTATAATAATAACTTTGTGTCAGAAACTATTCTGGGTTGAAAGGATTTTTGCTGGAGAAACTCCACTCAGGAGGTGTTCAAATGAGGCTCCTTTCACGTCCTCACGATTCCACCACCCCCGAAGTGGTCCCTATTTATCTAATTGCAATTTCTTGCTTTCGAACTGCTAGGTTGGCAGGAGCTGGGACAGAAGCTAACAAGGCAAGTTTCTTAACCACTGAGCCGCCATAGCCCCTTTTAAGTAGTTGTAGAATGACTTTGAAGGCCATCCACTCTTACAATAAAGGTGATTATTTCAAGAACTAAAAGATTTCTCTTCTACAGAATGGAAATTAATTGTTCATTTTAGAAATCACTATCAATTTGAAATAACCTTCCTTTCCCATTAGCTACTGAATGACATGTCTCTTTTTTCATTAATTTGGTAAAATGATTGTTGGGAATATAACAATCTTGCATGCACTAACACTGGGTATCAATGGAAGTGAGCTTTATAGCTTCGTGTAATTGTATTTTGTCACTAACTTGACATTTGAGGTAAGACTCCCCTTGTTCTTCCATTGTTGTGTTGATCGTCTCCTTTTCTTCCTTTGACATGCTTCAGACAGCAAGCATAGATGGTTCTCACCATGTGCTGGAGACTCCATTTACTTTTATTTTTATTTTTACCTTATTTCAGTGATTGTAACTATAGATGACAATTCTAGTGATTGTAACTACAGATGACAATTGTAAGTAAGGATGCCTTTTCTTCTGCTTTAAATGTTTCTCAAACACTTTTACCATGCAAACTGCAAACTCTCTATATTTCTCTGTGCTGCTGCTGTTGCTATTGTTTTGCAACCTCTTATTCTGCTATGAGGAGTAACCAAAATTCCCCAAGAGTAGTCCCCTCACAGAGAACTGCCTTTTAGCTTCCCACCACTTCTCAAATTTCCTTACTCCTCCAAAGCAGTAGTTCTGCTCGAGGAAGGTTGACATTTCTGAAATCAGCTCTTTAATGTTTAAACTCATTGCCTTTGAGCTATGAGGAAATTACGATGATTTATTCCACAATGTTTTTTAAATGGCACAGCTACAGAGATGTTCCATCTAGTTAATTTTACACCCACCTTTCACTGTGGCACAATGCTTTCTTAATCATTACAAAAAGGGGAAACTATTACAAATCATTACCAAAAGAGCAACTCTCTGATGCTCACTGCAACTCACTTCAGAGAGTTAACTATGCGAGGCCACATATTCAACCTTCCTTTTTTCTTAGCAAGGCAAAGCATGACAAAAGGCACAATCTTAGGCAGCAATATTATGGAAGCATTTAGGAACCAATAGTCTAATTCTGATTTGGTAAAGCAGGTATGTGGTAAAATGATTACAAGGTTACATTAGCACAGTAGTGGCAAACCTATGGCACGTGTGGCAGAAGGGGCAATAAGACCCCTCTCTGTTGGCATGTGTGCCATCACCCCAGCACAGAGTTTGCCCTGACTCTCTGCCCAGCAGCCCAATATGAGCCCTCCTTCCCTGCCCTCAGCACAGAGTTTTCCCCACCCCTCTTCCCAGCAGCCCAATGGGAGCGCTTCCTCCCACCCCTCAGCACAGAGTTCACCCTGCCCCTCTGTTTGGGCACTTGGTCTCCAAAAGGTTCACCATCACTGCACTAGCACAAAGTGAAGCAGTAATAAGATGTCTACAGGGCACAGGAACTCAAAGGGCAATGTTGGTCCAATCATCAGCTCACATCTTCAACCACCTCTTAGGGTTGTTGTGAGAAAAAAGTGGTGAACAAGTTTGTGTGTAACTGTGTTTTATCTAGTATGGCTCATGTTCTGGGCAGGGGAGCATCTTGCCCCTCCAAGGGCTCAGAAGATTATATTTTAAAAGGAACACTTTGGATTCTTTAGTACTTCTCAGCAACTGGTTGCATTTAGCATTGTTAAAATATTTTATTGGCTTTATGAACAAGCAAGGGAAATATTTCCCAGTGTGGGACTGTGGTGGCTCAGTGGCTAGGAACCCCGCCTTCTTAGCTGGAAGGTTGGCAATTCGGCAGTTCAAGACCCGGTTACTGCATGACAGACTGATCACCTATCTCTGTCTCAGCTCTTGGGGACATGAAAGGAGCCTCATTTGGGTGTTCCCTGAGTGGAGTTTCTTCTGCAAAAATCCTTTCAACCCAGAATAATTTCTGACATGAAATAATATATTATTTCCCAGTTCCCTCCAGGAACCACTTATGAATCTGATACTGGAGATATTTATAAACCACCAAAGGGCCAAACCAAAGAATATTTCCTTTACCATGATGGGATGATAAGAGAATGACATGCATCTAATACAGTGCCTTTAAAAGTAAGTTTGGAAAATGCATTGAAACACCTTTTACCTGTCACACTTAGTAAGTGATGTTATTTATTACATTCAACAGTAATTGGAACTTTAATCAATACTCAAATGTAATTACTTAAGGTAACTATGTTACTTCTAAGCTCTGCCCCCACCACAACAAGATGAGAAGTCTCTCCTAGCTTGGACTCTGTGTGGACAGTAATGAACAGGGCATTGGGGTGGGGCAGACAAACAGAGGAACTGGCAGGAGAAGAAAGGTATGGAAGAATAAATCATAAGCCCTGTTTCTAATTTCTTGGACTTAAAATGTTACAAATAAAAAGAAAGACATGGGGAGCATATAACACTCCTGCTACAACAACTACATTGACTGCCAATCCATTTCTGCACCAAATTCAAAGTGCTGGGTCCCAGCGAAATGAAGGACTCTTATCTCCCTATATGAGCCATCCTGGCACTTAAAATCTTCCGAGGAGACCCTCTTCTCAGTCAGCTTTTTATTTTTAGCATTTAACATTTAACTGAGTCTCCAGATGCTAGATTTTAGGGGTTTTTTCCCCTGAGCTTGCTTTTTGTTTAATGACTTTAATCACTTGATATATTTTAATTACAATGATTAATTGTTGTTAAGGTATTATTTAAAGAGTTTAATTTTACTAGTTTTAACCTTGTGAGCCACCTTGAGTCCTCTCATTAGAGAAAGGCAGCAGATAAATAAGACTAAATAAAAATAAATAAATAAACCAATTACTGTATATTACATTTTGGCACCAGTAAATTTCCATAAAGATAGCTACCGGTACTTTGCAGCAGTTGGACACTCCAACCCCAACATCTTTCCTTATTTCAGGTGCATTTGTATTCCTCTGCAGTCATGTACACAGATTAGTCTTAGAGTTAGACCAGGGGTGCCCAAACTCCGGCCCATGGGCTTGATCCAGGCCCCGATGCCAATTCATCCGGCCCATGAAGCCCTCGTTGCTCCTGGAAGTGGAAGTAAAAATGCACCCGGATGAATTGGTGTTGGGGGCCGGATCCAGCTCATGGGCCATAGTGACTGGTCCTCTGAACCACATGACCAGCCCACGGCCTGAAAAGTTTGGGCACCCCGAGTTAGACAATATTATTTGTTGCTTGGATACGGAATTTTGTGAATGGCATTTCCAGGGGAGGGGATCTCACATTTTTTTAAAAAAAGAAACAAAGAAAAAGAAAAGAAAGACACTGAAAAGCTTAGGTTTTGTCTAATAGTCAGAAGCACCAAACTACAAAATAGATGATCCAATGGCCGACATCCCAAAGCCTGAGAAGGGAGGTAGGGTCTGGTGATGTCATAAAACAAGGACATGTGATGTTACCAGTGATGGGCAGCAACAGGTTTGCACCAGTTCGCCAGAATCGGTAGTAACTTTTCCCAGTGTCCCGGATATTTATTTATTTATTTATTTATTATTTGTACTTACTACCCCGCTCCAATCGGGCAAGCCCGACTCTGAGCGGCTTACAGACAAAAATATCAATATCCTAGACTTGATGTTAAAACTTTAAAAAATTCATAAAAATTCATAACCGGTAACAGCTTTTGGGGGGAACCACCTTGTGGGCTTACCTTTTCACTGGCTTCCCCACTGTGCATGCACGCCAAGCACTTGGTGTGCATGGACGCCTACAGCGCTTGGCGCACCTGCGCGGCCTCCTTGCTGTCTTCCCAAACTAAAGTGTGGAGGTATTTCACGGCTAATACTACCTCTACCTATATTGATGTACTACCACAGTTCCTAAAAAGCTACAATTCAGTGCACCTGGCGGCCTGGCAGCCTTTTCATCAGTTAAAGATGTTAGGTACTAAGTGTTTGACTAACCAGTTCTCTAGGATAGTATGCCTTAATGTAAAACAGCTGTACCTCCTTAAGGGCTCTGCAACAGCACAGCTATAGCTTATTGATTAGGTAACTCCAAGACTTTGCATAAAGCAAAGTCTCAGTTCCAACTTCTTTTGCTTATGCATGCAATAGATTCTATGCTCCTCATACTGTCTGTGTGTTCAAGACTTCTGCTGGTTGTTATGTCTGAGGGAGAAAGGTTTCATACCTGGTTTTATACATTTTATATGTTTGTTATTTCTATTTAATGTCTATTTGATGTCTATTTAATTTGTATTTTTATGTGTTTTTTATTTCTATTTTTATGTCTACTGTATTTTTTTTTTACTTTGGCTGCGCCCATGTCGTTGGTTCCACCCACAATGTCATGATGTCATGACATTGGCTCCACCCATGACATCATGACATCATGACTGTATTTCATTTCTAGAGCAAAGCTGTTGATCTTTCTTTACCTTCTAAGCTAGGGGTTCCCAACCTGCAGCCCGCGAGCTGGACCCGGCCCACCTCAGCATTCCATCCAGCCCATTGCCATCTCCCCTGCACCTGGAAATGGAAGCAGGCATGTTTATGTCAGCCATAAAATGCACCTGCACATGTGCAAATGGACCCACAGCTGATATAAAGGCGGAAGTGGGTGCATTTACGACAACTGTAAATGTGCCCGCTTCCACTTCCGGAGGGGCATAGTCTGGCCTGCTCAGCTGTTCCAGGGGCGTGGTCAGGCCCACAGCGCAGAAAGGTTGGCCACCCCTTTTCTAAGTCCTCCGTAGCTTGGGACTTCCAGACATACCTATTGGACCAACTGCACCAGCTAATCCAGACAATCCACCCTTCTAAAGATGCAACTATAAAAAGAGCCTAGCTTAAATGGATTTCAAAAACATCTTCTCATATTGTTGTCCTCAAGCTCTGGAATTCTTTTCTTGAGTCTCTGCCAAGTGTGACATTCCTGCAAGGATTCAGGAAGGGAAGGAAGGAAGGAAGGTGGAGTCGTTTCAGAAAGCCTTCAAACGCTAGGACCAACTCGTCTACCATATATGTGCCATGCATTTTTAAAATGCTAATGTATATACTGTAGGATTAAATTCTTTATGCTGTTGCTAGGTTTTATTGCATTTTATTGTATATGGAGTATTTTATTGCTGTGTATGTTACCTGTAATAAGGGCATCTAAATGAAAAATAATAAATGAAAATAGAGTTGTGGCATCTTAAAAACCAACCTGTCAATAAAAATGTGAGCTTTGGCAGATAATAGTCTGCTGCTTGTAATGTGTCTGAAGAAGCAAATTCCTCAGTGTTTCTGAGTGGATTGTAATCCCCAAATCTCACGTTGAAATAAATACAGTATGCTAAACAACAACTACTGCTACTTTATTTTCTTCATTCTTACAATGAGGTGTTTGTGAAATTTTAGGGCTCAGCTAAACATTCTAGTTCAAATTTCCTAGAGAACAGGAAAAGTAAGGATGCTTCAGAGTTTCTGAAATTGCCTCTACCCAAAAGAAGGAAAGCCACACAAAAACACCCCAAAATGAAAGAAATACTAAAATTTCTGACCTGCATCTCCTATCAAGGTCTGAACTAGTGACCTCATGCACCCTCTTGTGTAAATCTGGTTAAATACTCCACAGAAATAGTTAGTCTGCTTAGTAGAAGAAAATAAGCTAGAAATTGCAAACAAGTTTGCCTAAACAGCAGAAAGTGTTGTACAGTACTGTAATCTCAGCACATGGAACTGTGGTGGCTCAAGTGGTTAAGACACTGAACTTGAAGACTGGAAGGTCAGAGTTCGATACCCAAGTATTGAATGACGGAGTGAGCTCCTGTTTCTGTCCTAGCTCCTGCCAACCGAGCAGTTTGAAAGCAAGAAATTGCAAGTAGATAAATGGGTGCCACTTCGGTGAGAAGGTAAACAGCATTCTGAGCACTCCGGTGTCTATAAACAGAAATGAGCACTGAACCCTAGAGTGGGATATGACTGGCTTTCAAGTAAGGGCAACCTTACCTATGCACTCTCTTAGTGGACTTCACTACATATAGTGTAAACATTGATTTATAGGTCTCTCTTGTAGCCTTCATGTTCAGCTACAAATCAGATTTATAAATATTTCATCCTCATCATAACACAATCTCCTTAACTCTCTCTTCCCAATGTTACCTGAAAATTTGTTATCTTTTAAATTTGGGGGAACGTTCCACAGACAGGTTTGAATCAGGAGCCAAAACCACATTAGATTGTGGGTTAAAACCAGTGATGGTAAGTTCCCGGTTCGCACCGGTTCATACCAGTTCGCCCGAACTGGTAACAACATTATTATTATTATTATTATTATTATTATTATTATTATTATTATTATTATTATTATTATTATTATTATTATTATTATTATTATTATTATTATTATTATTAATCAAATTTATATTCCGCCCTATTTGCACAAGCGACTCAGGGCGGAGCACAACAGGTATATAATATACAGTTGTATCTCGCTTAAAGAGCATAATGTGTTCCACAGGACTGCTCTTTAAGCGAGTTTGCTCTTTAAGCGAAACACCATTGTAAGTGACTAATTGTGGGCGGGATTGTGAACCCCGATTTATTTGTTAAGCGAGTTTTTGGTTGGTTTTATTTGTTATGCAAAGCAAACATTCAGAGAAAATTCTGCTCTTTAAGTGAATAACTCTTTAAGCGAGATGCTCTTTATGTGAGGTTTGACTGTACTACAAACACACTAAAAGAGCAATAAAATTTAAAACCCATTCTCAGGTAGTTCGCCAAACCGGTAGCAACCACCTGGGACTGTTTTTTTTTTTTTTTTTGAAGCGTCCAATTCGGATGCCTCACTTGGAATTTTTTTTTAAAAATTTGAAGCCAAAATGACTCCCGGGTACTGCGCATGTGTCAAACCTTCATTTGACGCATGCACAGTTCTATTTTTTTACTCCACATACATCAAATGAAAGTTTGATGCATGTGCAGTTCCTGGCAACCATTTTGGCTGCCAGGAAAGGAAAGACACAGGGAGCGCCTGAAGAAGTGGCGGTGGCAGCGGCCTTTCCGCGCCTGGCCCTGCCGACCCGCCAGGACATTGCGCCATTGCGGCGGTTTGCCGCCGCACCGGTTTGCCACTGTGCCGCTTTACCACTGCCTTGACTGCTTCCAAGGGTAAGTGAGGCATTCGTGTTTGGGGTGGGTGGGTGGGTTTATTTGTGTTTGGGTGGGTGGGTGTATTTTAATTTAATTTTTATTTTATTTATTTATTTCATTTATTCTATTTATTTACGGGTTTGTGTTGTGGTTGTTTGGTTGGGTGGGTGGGTTGAGGTCTGTGTGTGTGTGTGTGTGTGTGTGTGTGTGTGTGTGTGATTTATTTTATTTTTATTTTATTTTTGGCCACGCCCACATCATCACGACATCAGGTCCGCCCACGACATCATGACGTAATGACGTTGGCCACACCCACGACATCTGTGACATCACGGTGTGGTAGGAAATTTTTTGACATCCCATCACTGGTTAAAACAGAAAGGAGTTTATTGAATTGAAGGTACTACAGTATTTCAATTGAACAAAATGCACCCACAAAATGAGCCCCTAACTAGGTTGATGCAGAAGAGAGCTGAAGAACTAAGTAAACAATATAGCTTTTATACAGTTTCTACACACAGAGACTACCCCTTGTGGCTAGCTACCTTGAAACTAACGTTTACACAATAAAACAAAAGAACCCACAGCAGGTGGTCAATTCAAAGATGGATAAATCACTTACAGATTACAAAGGAAAATATTTATGTAAATGTGGTCAAATAGTAAAATATTACAATGTCCAGGAGAGAAAGGAGGAGGAGATTAAGGAGAACAGATTCTGATACAGGAGCCAGTGCCTGGGCTCAGTACTTCAGGTGTGCCACCAATGAGCAAGCCAAGTTTGAAGATGTGGTCCAATCAGGACAGTGATATGTCACAGGCAGGAGATTGGAACAGCCAATCAGCGAAGCAAGATCATCAGAGTAGGTAAAGGTAAAGGTTTCCCTTGCTCGAAAGCCAGTCGTATCCAGCTCTAGGGTTCAGTGTTCATCTCTGTTTCACAGCGGAAGAGCCAGCGCTGTCTGCTTCTGCAGACATTTCTGTGGTCACGTGGCAGGCATGACTAGACACCGGAGTGCATGGAACACTGTTACCTTCCCACCTAAGTGGTCCCTATTTATCTACTTGCAATTTCTTGCTTTCGAACTGCTAGGTTGGCAGGAGTAGGGACACCCATGCATTTTCCACCTGCATATGTTAATCTTTCCCTCAAGCAGAAAAACACTATTAATAACTTCTGCTGACCCAGAAGACAATAGAATGAGAGACACACGCAAACAGAGAAAAGAATTAATCTTTTAAGGCAATCATAGCTTCAAATAGTAAAGATGAAGCTGAAAAACTTTGGACATCAAATGAGGAGAGCATTCACTTGAGAAAGCCTTGATGCTGGGAAAGGTGGGCACAGAACTGAGCGAGTTGAGGAGGATGGTGGAGGACAGAGGTGCTTGGAGGACAATGGTTCATAGGGTCCCCAAGGGTTGGAACCGACTGTGCGACTGAACAACAACAAAAGCTTCAGGGATGACTTTCAGGATGTGAGGAAATGAGTTTCATGAAGAGTATTTCTTTTGGGGCACCAGGTGTGTGGGAAAACTTCCAGTGGAAAGAGATAGGGCTTTTGGATTTGCCCCAACATGTCCAGGGCAAATGAGAATATTCAGAGAGGTTCCTGCTTCAAATATACAAAGAAAGAACATGTTAGAATATATGACAACATTTTTATTAATTTTTAGGACATCTTAAGCATAATCGCTAATGAAATAAAATCAATCAGGATTACTTTAAAATCTCCCTGGGACTTTAAAAGGTTAATTTCTCTGCTGTCCAGGCTTGGCTTTAAACAGAAGGAGAGAAAGAGGGGGGAATCCTTGACCATGGCCTTTTTAAATAGCGGTTTGAGATCTTTATCTACTTGCAAGTGAATCATGGTACGGTGTGGTGCTTGTGGACAGGTAAGCCTATTGGGTATAGCCGGGGGACATGGAAAGAGCAATTTTTATTGAAAATACAATGTGAAAAAATATATAAACAAAAATAAAGGGGGGCAGTTTCCAGATTTGGGGTAACACCAATCCTATATCACTTCTTTCAAAATGCAGTACATGCTAAAATGGTAATCCTTCAAAGGACACCCAATAAGCTTCTGTTTCAATTTCGGGAGCTGTACTTTAAAAGAATAAATAAATTCAAAAAGAGAGAAATTGTGTATTTTTCCACAGCTATCTGCTGGATTAGCTCGGTTTTCCTGCATTTTTTTAAACATGAAAGACAACAAATTTCCACAAAAGACAGCACCGTACCATATCAGCAGCAAGCTACCCATTTTGATCTGAGAGTATTAACGACATGTTTCTAATTTACCAGTTTAATGGGCCAATGAAATGAACTGTTGTTTTGTGGGGCGGGGGTGGTGGGGAGTATATCATCTCTCAAGCAGAGAAACAACTCATTCTCTCACAGAGACTCTGACATTGTCATTAATTTTCTTTTTACTCAGACTAACTCTTTTTATTGTAACTCTTCCCTAGAGCGTGGGAAGGATCATCACAGGAGCTGAGCTTATAATAAATAAATGGTTCATGGTCTCTTTTTTAGAATAAATTAGGTTGCAACACAGGTCTTTTATATTACCTTGGGGGGGGGGGGTTCCAGCTAGGTTCCTGGTCATTAATTCATTAAAAAGGCCTGGCATGTGCAGGTAGGGAAAAAGGAACCTTAACAGAAAAATAGAACAGTTCATTTCTCTTTTGCAAGTAGTCATTTCGTTATCCCTTATTTACCCTAGAATGCTTTGGCTCCTTCCATTATTGTTCTCTTCACTTGGAGAGTGCTAATCTGAAAATGAGGCACTTCCATGAGCACGGATGCTCTTTAAGTGACCCAGAACCTTGGAAAACCAAGGTTTACAAACGCATGGAGAGACTGCACCCATAGTGAATGTCATTCTCTTCAGACTGTTAATAAAGGTAAAGGTTGCCCTTGCTTGAAAGCAAGTTGTATCCAACTCTAGGGTTCAGTGCTCATTTCTGTTTACAGATATTACATTGTTATGGATGAGATTTCTAATCACATTTCTGATGGAAATGAATTCTTTCTTGGCAAAGGTCTCTCTCCAGTGTTGTTTTCATGGAAATCTGTGAGAGTGATGGCTAGGAGAATGTCAAGTTTTAAGTCACTGTATAAAATTTCAAGGGATTGTTGGGTTTCTCTGATTTTCCAGGCAGAGAAAGACAAATCTTACGGCCGTGATGGCAAATCTTTGCACTCCAGATGTTCTTGGACTTCAATTATTAGAAGCTCAAGTCAGCACTCCTGCTGATCAGGACCTCTGGGAATTGAAGTTCAAGAACAGCTGGAGTGCCAAGGTTCACCATCACTGTCTTAGGACAACTGGTTGTGGAGGAAGAGAAAGTTTGATTTGACTGGATTTGATGGCTTCCATTCCCAGCTGGCACCAGGGCTTCCCGTGTTTGTGTTCTGCAGATAACATTTACTATACAGTCAAACCTCACATAAAGAGCGTTTCGCTTAAAGAACATTTCGCTTAAAGAGCATTTCGCTTAAAGAGCAGAATTTTCTCTGAATGTTTGCTTCGCTTAACAAATAAAACCAACCAAAAACTCGCTTAACAAATAAATCAGGGTTCGCAATCCCCCCTACAATTGGTCATTTACAATGGTGTTTTGCTTAAAGAGCAATCCTGTGGAATGCATTATGCTCTTTAAGTGAGGTACCACTGTATTTCAAAGGAGGTGTAGGAAATGAGTCTTAATTAGCAAAAAGTGCTACATTTGCATTGGTTTTGCCAGCTTCCAAATTGAGGTAAAGAATGAGGAAAAAACCGACACACAGTTAAGGCACATATTAATCTGCTGAAATATGGCTTACTTTAAACTACCCATTGGGGTCATTTATTTGGCTGAATCCCTATAATTTTCAGTGGGCATGCATCAGTTGGTGCAGCTTTGCCCTATAAAGTTTGCAGGATTCCTTGCAACCTGAAAATGTTATCTCAGTTTTAATGTAACATTCAGCAGTTCATTTGCCAAGGAACTGTTACAGCAACTGTTAACTTTATTTTTATTTATTTACTGTATTAGATTTCTATACTGCCTATCTGGGATATTTTCCCACTCTGGGTGGTTTATAATAGTTAAAGCCATAAAAATGCATTAATAATAATATTATTATTATTTTAAAAAAATTGGTACCCGCTGGCAGATGTGGAGCAGTAGCAACAGGGGTTTCAGCCAAGGGTGGTGCAGCTAAGAGGATGAGCAAACTTAGCTGTACCGCCTCCCATTCATAGAGTTATAACATCATATCACAGTTCAGCTGTTAATTTGCCATCATGCCAAAGAATGGCTGCAGCATCATAACAGTAAAAATTTAATAAGATAAATGCTATTTTAGGCTGTATTAACAGAAGTATAATCCTCAAAACCCATGAGTCCTCCTCTATTCAGTGTTATTTAGGCCTTATCTAAAGTACTGTGTTCAATTCTCGACACTGCACTTTGAGAAGAACGGAGAAGAATGGCAAAAAAGTGGAACGAGTTGTTAGGTCGTGAGTTTTTGCCTAATCAACTGGGTAGGATAATATATCAAGTTTAGCCCTTTAAGAGTACTATGTTCATGCTAGAGCAGATTATGTGTGTTACAGTAATACCAAGTATTTCTTGGTTCCACAAGTCTTAACGTTATCCGATTTTTAGCCTTATCAGATGCATGCATCAGATAACGTTAAAATCCTATGCAGATGCATCAGATAACGTTAACTCCATAGAGATAAGCAACACAGACTTCAAGGGAAAGTCAAGGAAACATGCTGGAACCTTTGTCTAAAGGGTAAAGACATTACAAAAGCTTGCCAGACCAGTCTGACTAGTTTAGCTGAGCAAAAGCAGGAAACAGTTTTAAAAGCTAACAGCAAGGGTGCCCAAACTTTTCAGGCCATGGGCCAGTCAAGTGATTCATGGATGCCCAAGGGCCATCCATGGTCCCGGGTCAAGTCCCAGACGCTGAGGCGGCATGGCGCAAGCCTAGCAGAGCCTGCCGTTGGTGTCCCAAACATGCAGCCACTCCACCTCCGAGCCCGCAGGGTGGCGGGAAGCGAGGCCAGTGGTCATTGAGGACCAGCATCTACAGCTGGAGCAGTGCCGGCCAGGCCGAGGACCCCCCCCCCGGCAAGGCCTGGTTGGTGCTGCTCCGATTGTGGGTGCTGGGCCGCAACGACCACCGGCCTCACTTCCTGCCCTCCTGGCCGCTGCCACCGGGCTCGGAGGTGGAGCAGCTACGCGCCTGGGACGCCGATGGTGGGCTCTTTGCTGGGCTTGTACCGCGCCGTCTCGGCCTCTGGGGCTCGACCTGGGACCAAGGGCAGCCCCGGGCCCTGCGCAGCATTGCCCAGTGCCACAAGCTGGCCATGAGGAAGAGGAGCCTGAGGAAGAGGAGGACGGAGGCGGTGGAGGAGGAAAAAGTGCCCCCTGGTCCCCACTGCGCTGTCAGGCCCGCACCTTCCCAGCATCCTCAAGCCCGGGGTCGGGTCTAGGGCACCAGTGGTGTGTCCTGGCACCTGTCCCTGTGGAGGACTCCTTGCCCTGGCCGCCAGGAAGTCCGGGCGTCGTCGTCCCATATTCTGCAAAATGTTGCCACCCCTGCAACGTGCTCTCCGGGGTGCTGTCCGGTATTTTTCAAATACTTGAAAAATAGTCATAAAGAGGAAATGCAAGATCTGTTCTTGATCATCCCAGAGTTCAGGATATGTAATAATGGGCTAAAGTTGCAGGAAGCAGGATATATGTTGTGTCTAGACTAGGTGTGTCTAGTCTGTGTCTAGACTAGGTGTGAAACTGCCAAAATGAAGGCACCTTCGCCTCACCTAATGTGAGAAAGATTATCTAGTTGTTGCCCGAGGTACACCCGATTATGGTTCAAAATACTGTACAGTAATACAGTACCACAATCTTCGAAGAGGTTATTTCTGTTAGAGCAGTACAAATGTACTTCTTGTTTACAGAATTTGGCCTCCCAAGTGAATGTACCTGGGTCCCCCCCCCCACAGTCTTTTATTTTGCTCCTTCATTTATTTTAAATTCCAAACAATACAGTATTTTTAGATTTGCAGGGGGAAATTGAAAAAGTCTCTCTGGCTAACTTCTAATTTAATCTGTCTCTGCTAATGGTGGTAAGTTTGCTTTCCAAGACCCTGTAGCTGATGTGTACAGCATAAATTGAAAAAATAATGAGATCTATTCCCATAGGGATTGCAATGAATTATTAGCAATTCGTCTCTTATTTTCTCCACTATTGTCACTATTTACAGCACCTAATTATCTTTCTAATCTGAAAGTATTTCAAATTTAATGAAAATATTGCAGCCTATTCATTGGAAATGTTTACATACAAGAGCAACTTATCTTTTGGGAAGAACAAAACTTTTTTTATAAAGAGAGAGAAAATAAAGGTCAAGATATATACCAAAACTAATTTTTTTAAAAGAACAGAGCATGAATGTAATGCAAATATAATTACAGTAATACCTTGGATAACGATTACATCAGATAACGCTAGAATCGGATAATGATGCAAGTTTTTTGGGAAAAACTTTCATCGGATAACGATTCTGGATAACAATTCTATAGCGTTATCCGAGGCAATCGTGGGGGTGGGGGTGGATTGGGTAGAACATCTACCCAATCCACACACACATCCAGTGATGGATCGCTGCTACTGAACTAGGGTTGGGGGAAAGGCACGTGGGTGTCTGCCTTTCCCCCGACCCTACTTCAGCTGGAGCGATCGCTGGACGAAGCCTAGCGGTGCCTGGGCTAGCTAGCCTGGGTGCCGCTAGGCTTCAAACACAGCTCGGACGGGGTTCGGAAGAAGCCTAGCGCAGCCCAGCTGGGCTGCGCTAGGCTTCTTCCGAACCCCGGGTGGGCTGTGTTCGAAGCCTAGTGGCTTTGGATACAGCCCGCCTGGGCTTCTTCCAAACCCTGTCCAGGCTGTGTTTGGAAGGGGTTTGGATGGTGTTCAGAAGAAGCCTAGCGCAGCTGCCTAGCGGCTTCAGACACAGCCCGCCCAGGCTATGCACGAAGCCTAGTGGCGCCCAGGCTAGCTAGCCTGGGTGCCATTAGGCTTTGAACACAGCCTGGGCAGGCTGTGGAAGAAGCCTAGCGTAGCCCGGCTGAGCTGCGCTAGCCTTCTTCCACAGCCTGCCCAGGCTGTGTTCGATCCATTGTTGCACCCACCAAGCACATAGTGGTTTGTCCCTGAATTCAGGGCTATTTTTTAGCGTTGTTCGATGCATGCATCGTACAACGCTAAAAATTGAATAACGTCATGACTTGTGGAACCAAGTCATAATGTTATCCGATGTTCTGGTGTACATAAAAAGAATGTCCAGGTCTGAGCAAGTGACAGTGAAGGATAGACAGAGAGGAGGACATATAATTTCATGGTCAACATTGGCTCAGACGATGATGAGGCTGGAGACTTCTGGTGTTATTGTTCTACAGCAGGGGTTCCCAACCTAAGGCTTGTGGGCCGGATATGGCCTGTGTTGCCATTTAATGTGGCCCCCACCCTTTCCAAGGGCATTCAATAAACAAAATGGTGACCCCTTTGAAGTTGTTAGAACAAAATGGCCACCCCCATTGTGCAGGCAGGGCAAAATGGCCATCCAGCCCTCGAAGCTGAGAGAGCATGACCTGGCACTCGGCTTGAAATGGTTAGGGACCCCTGGTCTGCATTGATTGCAGTTTAATGGGGTGTTCAGTTTCTTTAGCACAAGGATACTTCTGAGCTGCCTGACCCAGGGAGAGTTTGGAATCATGGTGTTCCTGCACTACAAATCCAGTGGTGGGCACCAGCCAGTTCACACCAGTTCGGGCTGGGGAGGGGGTTAGTAGAAATTCCCCATTACCCTTCCAGTGCCCTTGTGCATGTGCAACTGTGTGCCATTGTACCAGGTGCATTAGGCACGTCATTGCACCAGGTGTGTTAGGTGCATCATTGCAACAAGCGCGTTAGGTGCGCCATCGTGCAAGGGCGTGCCATTGGTGGCAGCGGCTACTTCTCTGGCTACAGCAAGGGGGGCAGTGGCGAGAAGAAGTCCGAGGCTGGCTTGGCCATGCTGCCTCAGCCGACCGGGGAAGAGGGAGTGGAGGTGGAGCAGGACAAGGGGCCGCTGCTGGCCCAGCCTCGAGAGCAGGCGGGTGAGGAGCCAGGAGAGAAGGCGGCCCAGGCTATGTCGCCCCCTCAGGATGAGGGTAGGCAGGGGAAGGCGCGGGTATGCTTCCAAGTGGGTCTCTTGCCTCTCTAGGGTTTCTACTGCAAAAATCCTTTCAACCCAGAATGATTTCTGACACGAAATTATTGTTATTATTACCACATCTATCTATCTGAGGGACTGCAGTGGCTCAAGTGGCTAAGACGCTGACTGGAAAGGAGCAGGTCAGCAGTTCGATACCTGAATACTGCACGACAGAATGAGGTCCTGTCTCTGTCCCAGCTCCCGCCAACCTAGCAGTTCGAAAGCAAGAAACTGCAAGTAGATAAATAGGGTCCACTTTGATGGGAAGGTAAGTGTTCCATGCACTCCGGTGTCTAGTCATGCCTGCCACATGTCCATGGAAATGTCTGCAGATGCAGACAGCACTGGCTCTTTGGCTATAAACAGAGATGAGTACTGAACCCTAGAATTGGATAGGACTGGCTTTAGAGCAAGGGCAACCTTTACCTTTGCCTAATAGCAGAAGATCCCTGATTGGTACTCAAATTTCCTTTGAAGTTTGGTCCTGTTTAGTTGCAGGTGGTTAGTAAAGGTAAAGGTCACCCTTGCTCAAAAGCCAGTTGTATCTGACTCTAGGGTGCAGTGCTCCTCTCCATTTACAGCCAAAGAGCCAGTGCTGTCTGTGTTTGCAGACATTTTCATGGTCATGTGACAGGCATGACTAGACTCCCCACCCAGTCACATGGCCATGGCCACAAAGTAGGCCACACCCACAAAGTAGGCCATGCCCACAGTGTGGTAGTAAATTTTTGTGGAGCCCACCGCTGTACAAATCCTAGGATCCTTCCGCCACCATGTCGTGTGGGTTTTGAAAACTGCGCTTCAAAAAGTTAACTTGTCCAAGTTCAGCACAATGGCTTGAATTGACTGCAAGATGCTGTTGCTGCGGCTTCTGCTTCCATGTCTAGGGCACACATGAAACTGCCAAAAGGAAGCCACCTTTTGGTGTATTCATTCTGCAGTTCCTTTCGCAAGACCTAGACTAGAGTGAGAAAGATTAGCCAGCAACACAAGCTTGCTGTTACCAGGGTACGCCCGATTGTGGTTCAAATATACAGTACCACAATCTTTGAGGAGGCTCTTTGTGTGTACACCAAGATGCTAATTTGGTTCTAACAGGATCTGAGGGATGGCCACTTCATGGGGGGTGGGGGAGAGAAGTGGAATGTTATGAAGAAGGAAAGTGACTCATGGAACTAGATCAGTGGTACGGGTGTCACGCTGAGATGCCGAAGGCAAATGGAAGGCCACTGCATTATATTGTTCCCAGGACAATCTTCATGGCTAATTGCCATTATGACAGCCAATATTTGGAACCGGATATGGCATTTGAAGACAAGGAAAAAGAAGAGGAAGAGGATGAGGCAGCTCCACTGGTGGCTTAGTGGCTAAGACACTGAGCTAGAGACTGGAAGGTCGGGTTTCAATACCCGAGAGCTACACTTGGGGACATGAAAGGAGCCTCATTCAGGTGTCCCCTGAGTGGACTTTCTCCAGCAAAAATCCTTTCAGCCTAGAATAATGTCTGACATGAAATTATTATTATTATTACTACTACTCAGTCATACTCCAGACCAGCCAGAACTTTTTGGGCACATGAGGCAAACAGTCTCCCAATCTCTCTCTATTGTCGCTGGAAATGAAAATACAATAATGATGATAATAATAATCAACAACCTATGACCCTTTTATGACAAACACAATCTCTTGCCTGAGGCAAGTGCCTCACTCTGTCTAAACGTAAGGCCGGCCCTGCTGCAACAGCATCAACCTGATACCAAAGCAGCATCAACCCCAAGGAGTGGTTTCTGCAGAGTTTCTGAATGTATGGTAAAATTCTCTTTAGCTGCACAACAGAAGTACAGAAACTGACAGAGGAGAATAACCAAGTCTCCCAGAGTCTGCCCCTTTCACATTAACTGACACTCAAGTCTCAATAATTCATTTTGAGACATTGGTAGGGGAAGAAGAATGTTAAGTTTCTTTACTTACACTCACTTAAATTACAGATGTGCTGCTATCTTTACTGAATACATGCTAGCAATCAACTGAACAGATCAATAGCAACAAAACAACTGATATGAATCAACAAAGAAAGATTTATTGGAATTATCTCAATAAACTCTTTCAATAGCATGCTGGAAGGGGGATTCTGGGCGTTCCAGTCCAAGAAATAACTTTTGAGATGAACTAATTTACATTATCCTATGTGGACAAACTAACTTTTATCACCTACTACCTGAGCCCTTTCAACTAGCAATAACAGGGGTTGGCACGTGACTTTGTCTGGAAGAAGCTGCTGTTCTATCACTGTGCTGTATGCCTTCTCCAGAGCACCGTCACCCAATATAATTGTGGTGGATGGTTTCCTATTTTTAGCAGCCATCTCATCTTCCTTGCTTTAAAGAGAGATGAAGTAGGAGGCCGTTCTTTTATTAATGGACCTTGGAGTAGGCCTCCAAACATCAAAAAGAAGCAGTAATTCATTGGGTTATTAATTACACAGCCTTTTGATCTCCCACTCAATTCAATAACATTCAGTACATATATGTGAATCCCATGGTAAGAGTCTTTTTATTAATGGTTGATCTCCAATTGCAAAACCTCCCATGCAGTTTCACAGCTATGGGATAATAACCCATGAATTTCTTTGGAGCAAACCTTACCTATAAGTTACCCTGCAAAGTAAACAGGAATGCACACACAATCACAGCCTAAAAGGTGTTTTACTATAAGATTATTTGCAAAGTGTGTGAGCAAATAACTTGGGGTAAAATCCACTGTAGTGCTCATACATCAAGAACACCACTTCCATAACAGCAGAGAAGGTGATATTCTCCACTTTAGCTCACTTAGTTTTGTTAGGCAGAGAGGAGAGAGAAAGAGAAAGTGAACCTACAAATCTCTTCTTAAAACACTTTTGTATTGATGCTTTAATATTACAGATTACATTATCAGAAATAGCCTCATGGCATGGATCAAACAAAGCATCGCTTCCTTGAAAACAAAGCTTAGAAAATTTTGAAGTGGTAGTCTGTGCAAGCATATCAGAGAGTAAACAAAGCAAAAAGAAAAAAAGAAACCTTGTGGTACCTTAAAGACTAACTCCTGAAAAATACAACTTTTTTTTGTCTTTTGTTTTGTACTCTCTGAAAAGCTTGGAAAGGTACTTTTTGGACAATATTCCCATCAGCATATGACCATGTGACTGGGGAGTCTGGGAGTTGTAGTCCAAAAGGATCACCGGGAATATAGCCCATCTACAATGTTGTTATAAGACCCTTGTTCACAGAACCAGTTCCAGACCATATAGCAATTCAAAGGCTCAGGTGTGTGGGTTTATGTTTGGGAGTGTATTTATATCTGTGAAAGTATCTCTGTCTGTGCCTGCAGGCAGGTGTAGCTCCTGGCACACTGAGAAGAGATAAACAGATGTCAAGTAACAATTCTGTGAGTATCCTGGAAGATGAAAGCTCTCCATTGATTCCATTCAGTTTCCTTTGTCACTGCCAGTTAGACTCTAGGCACTTAATTCTGCTCCCTCCCCCTACATTTCTGAAATGTTTTATAGGGTGGATAGAAGATAGAAAAGATATAATAGCTCAACATCCACAGAAACTGAGATAAATAATGACCCCATTCACACAAAACTGAAAAAATAATGGATATATTGAAACTAGATAATTTTCTTGTGGATCAGATTTGTGCTCCTGTTTGACTCAGAGAAATGGAAAGCTCAGGGAAATGGAGCTGATGTGGCTAACAGTAAAGTAAAGGTAAAAGTCGCACTTGCCGGAAAGCCAGTAGTATCCGACTCTAGGGGTCAGTGCTCATCTCTGCTTATAGCCAAAGAGCCAGCACTGTCTGCATCTGCAGACATTTCCGTGGACATGTGGCAGGTATGACTAGACACCGGGGTGCATGGAATGCTGTTTACCTTTCCACTGAAGTGGTACCTATTTATCTGCTTGCAATTTCAAGTTGGCAGGAGCTGGGCCAGAGATGGAAGCTCACTCCATCATGCAGCACTCGGGTCTTGAACTGCTGACCTGCTAACCTTCCAGTTGTCAAATTCAGCATCTTAACCACCGAGCCACCGCAGTCCCTCGCTAACAGTACGAGTCACTAAACAGGAGCACATCTGTAGTATATTGTTATAAGTTCCTCTTGAATTAAACACTCCATAAGAAAGAGAGAATTCAAACCCAAAGCATTATTGCATTATATCACTGACAATTAACTACAGTCAAATGGTTTCCTATCCTGTTGTTCTCTTTAAAGCTTTTCTAATTGACAGGTATCTTCTGCAGAATTGGTGCAGTACAGCATGGATGAAGTTACTGGGAGTTGTGCCCTTTTTTTGTAGAGCAATAGATGTTTTGAACTGGCTTTTAGAAGGCTCAACCAGAATGGCCCGTCGTCAGAGCTTTTGAATGCTGAAGACCAAAAGACCTGGAAAGTCAGAAGTTGAGAATCACTGGTATAAGGTTAACAGGATTGGGTCTCACCTTGTCAGTACTACAGTGCTGCTACTTCTAATCCAATACCTTAGCGATGGTACTATTGTATTAATTAAGAAATATTAAAAAATTAATATGCTCAGAGGTATTCCAGCACTAAACTAAAAAGAAATAAAATACATCAGAGGATGATTAGCAAGCAGAGAAAACAAATGGGGGGGGGGAGTAGGGCCCCCTCCCATTATCTCTTTTTACTGACATATCCTCACAATCAAGCCTTCTTTTTTAAAAAAAAAATTTAAAAAAATTTCCTTTGAGTTTAGCACTGGATTAGGTAAAGGTCACCTTTGCTTGAAAGCTAGTCGTATCTGACTCTAGTGCTGTCTGTGTCTGCAGACATTTCCGTGAACATGTGGCAGGCATGACTAAATAGTGTAGAATGCTATTTATCTTCCCACCAAAGCAGTATCTATTTACCTGCTTGCAATTCCTTGCTTTTGAACTGCTAGGGTGGCAGGAGCTGGACCAGAGACAGGAGCTCACTCCAGCATGCAGTATTCGGGTCTCAAACTGCTGACCTGCCGACCTTCTGGTCACCAAGTTCAGCATCTTAACCACTGAGCCTTTACATCTGAACATTTATTTTAAAAATGAAAAGAAGCAAGCAAGATACAATGAATGTGTTCATTTGAAAACAAAGCTGCTTTGCAACAAACCATAACAGGAAAGCCAGAGTTGGGACTAGAGGAAAGAAGGGAGGGCTGTGGGCTGAAACACAACTAGTGTTGCAACCTGTTCTAAACAGGAATCAATCTGCACTCCACATGTGAGCACATAGCGGAGTTTCAAACGTAGGTCGTCCTGTCATTCACGCTGCAGGCAAAGCTGAAACACTCTGCTTCAACTTTCCAATGTAGTCGCACCCAAGGCAAGGTTCGTTTTAAAGGATACAAGAAACTTACCTCAGCGTGTGCAGCTGGAGGCAATACAGGGCATCATGATGGATGGATCACTGTTTAACTCTGAGCCCATTCCTCATTGACAATAGCATCTATTACTTCCTGAGGCCAGATTGCCCTTCTTTACTGCCACCCACTGGCAGTCCCTGGTGAAGACTAGAACTTCTCATCACGTCTGCATTAGCGTAATTCTCTAGTTGACTGCCTTCCTTGGAACATTAGGTAAAGGTAAAGGCCGCCTTTGCTTGAAAGCCCATCATATCCAACTCTAGGTGCTTATCTCCATTTACAACCAAAGAGGCAGCACTTTCTGTGTTTGCAGACACTTCCGTGGACATGTGGAAGGCATGCCTAGCAGTGATGGGATGTCAAAAATTCTACTACCACGCCATGACGTCATGGACGTCATGGGCGTGGCCAATGTCATGACGTCATGACGTCATGGGCGGAGCCAACGTCATGACGTCATGACGTTGTGGGCAAGGCCAAAAATAAAAAAAATAATAAAAAAAATAAACATGCACACAGACCCGTAAATAACTTAAAGAAATAAAATAAATAAATAAATAAAATAAAAATTAAATAAAAGTACACCCACCCACCCAAAACACCATAAACCACCCACCCACCCCAAACACAAAACCCTCACTTACCCTTCTTGGGGCCGACGACCCCCATGGCCCGGGGCCACACGGCAAGGCACGCCCCATCGCCGCCGGAACCGAGGAGGAGGCGGGGCGCTCCATGTTGGCTCCAATTTTTAAAAAACCGGACCCGGAGCCACTGCCTGCTGCTGCTACTGTCGCCGCTGCTGCCGCCTCCCGCCATCGCCATCGCCGGGGGGGTGGAAGGAGGAGAGGGAGGGGACTGGAGTGCCGGACCCGGGAGCGTTTCTGTAATTGATCCGGGTAGATGCATTTGCTTTTTTCCCTCCTTCCTTTTCGTTCCGGAGCTGTCTTCCCCGCCTTGCCCGTTGATCGGCTCCCATCCCGTCTTCTTCGTTGCCGCCGCCGCTGCTGGAACCGGAGGAGGAGGAGGCGCGCTCCGCTGGCCTGGGGCGACGGCGGCAACGGCGGCGATGGCGATGGCGGGAGGCGGCAGCAGCGGCGACAGTAGCAGCAGGCAGTGGCTCCGGGTCCGGTTTTTTAAAAATTGGAGCCAACATGGACATGGAGCGCCCCGCCTCCTCCTCGGTTCCGGCGGCGATGGGGACGGCAACGGCAGCAGCGATGGCAGGAGGTGGCAGTGGTGAGAGCACCAGGCAGCAGCAAACGGCGGCAAGCGGCTCCACAGGAGGCTCCAGTCAGGGGCGGCCGGATCCAATTTTTTTTAAATCGGAGAAAAAAATGGCTCCAATTTAGTGCGCATGTGTCAGATTGAGTTTCTGCGCATGCGCACTAAATTGGAGCCATTTTTGCTCCAAATTTTTTTTAAATTTTCCTCCCGGTGAGGCGTCCGATCCGGACGCCTCAAAAACGGTTTTACCCCCACGGAGAGCCCTCCGGAAATCCTTAAAACGGTTCTGTGGATCCGGTCAGAACCGGTGTCATCCCATCACTGATGCCTAGACACCGGAGTGCACGGAACACTGTTTACCTTCCCACCGAAGTGCTACCTATTTACCTATTTGCAATTTCTTGCTTTCGAACTGCGAGGTTGGCAGGAGCTGGGGCAGAGACAGGTGCTCACTCCAGCATGCAGTACTTGGGTCTCGAACTGACCTGCCAACCTTCCAGTTGTCAAGTTCAGCGTCTTAACCGCTAAGCCACAGCAGTTCTTCCTTTGAACATTAGCTCTGTGTAATTATATATTTGTTTTTTAAAACAAGCCCAGCTAATCTGGAATATTCTGACAAAAAGTCCGCAGTATAATAGTATCCTATTGAGAACCAACACAATTTCATCATCTAGTGAGTAGCTTTTCGGGGGTCTCTAGAATTCTTCAGCAAATTGAATGTAAAATAATAGATGGTAGAGTAAGAGAAAAACAGCATCCAGCCTGAGCTTAAAAAAAAGCTTTGCAAAAGAAGAAAGTTCCACAAAATTTTAATAATTTATAGTAAAGGTACTATTATACACTCTCAATTTGAAAATTCCTATTTTTTGCAGTGGTAGTCTTACACTTGGAAACATCTGCAGACATAGACAGTGCTGGCTCTTGCCTTTAAAGAGAGATGAGCACTGAGCCCTAGAGTCGGATACGACTGGATTTTGAGGAAGGGTGATCTTTACCTTTACTATTCTTACACTTTGGTTTGCCTTCAAAACAAGCAGATTCTTGGCTGTGTACCCTCCATTGAAAGGATGAGGTTATTCCAACCCAAATGAAAACATTGTACAATACGCAGGACAGGCCTAGCATCCATATTTAAGCTCAGCTTATTTTTTAATTGTGATTCTTTATTTAACCAAACAGTACATTTCATGCAAAAAAGGAAAGATATTAGAAATCTTGTTGTGGAAAGCATATTGCAAGGGAGGGGAGAGACATGTATACAATAAGAGGATGAATCCTAAGAATCAGTTTACAAAGATCTGAGCATATTGTGTAGACATATGTGAATCTTGAAGGAAAGTTTAGCTTTTGCAATACAGTATTCTGCTTTCCCCAAGGCTGACAGACAACAGCAATACTGGGCTGATCTCTGGAATGGGTTAATGTTTCTGTGACCCAGCACTCAGAAGAACAACTACCTTTTCTGGCTCAATTCCCAGACTAATTAAACATGACCTTCAATACACCTTTGGAAAATGGTACTTAGCTGTTGATTTGATGGGATGAGGCAATCAAATGCTAAACAGCAGAGGCATGGAAAGAACTGGGGTGAGGTAGGCAGAGTTCAGTGGCTCCTAACTTTCCACTCTTGCTCCTCCTTCATGGGTACCAGGGCAGGGCCAACTGAGACTAAAACAGATTGTTAAAAGTCTCAAACTTCTCCCTTACTTTTGGCAGGGCAGCACAGAGGATTGTTCAGTGAAAAAGCAACCGCTTCATTTCTCATTCTCATCCTAACTCTGAGTCTCTGTCTGAGGACCAAACCGAGAGTATCTTCTAAGCCAGGAGTTCTCAACTTTTTTAAGCCGAGGGCTGGGTCACGTTCCCTCAGACAGCTTCAGGGACCGGACGGCCATTTCCACCCCTTCCTCCACTACATGGCACTTCCTGGTGTGGTGGAAGCAGGGGGGGGGGCACATGAAACGGTGCCGTAGACCGCATTTGGTCCTTGGGCTCCAGGTTGAGAATCCCTGTTGTAAGTTCTGACAATGCTCCCCCCCCCCCCGTGAAATGATCTTCTTGAGTCTCCAGAATTAGACATTTAAAAGAAACTTTTATTTACATTCTATGTATAACACACATTACTCTTCACATGTTCCCATGATTAAACCTTTTTTGCCACTTGAAAGAGCACTTCTTCTCAACATGGGGACCTTGATTTATCTAGAGATTTATCTTGGTCAGGGGTTCCCAAACTATTTGCGCCACAGGCTGGTCATGTGGTTCCTCCTGCCGTAAAATGCATCCGCAGCTATTGTAAACGCATTTATGGCAGCATTTACGCATGCATGGGTGCGTTTTGCTTCTGCTTCCAGCAGCATTTATGTATGTGTAGGCGCATTTTACTTCTGCTTCCAGTAGCGGCGAGGGTGGCGGTGGCGGATGATTTGGCGCCATGGGTTGAGGCTGACCCATGGGCCATAGTTTGGCCACCCCTGATCTGGGTGGTGGTGACTTGACCTAATTCATCGGATTTTCATCACAATCCAATGAAACCAGAAGAGTGAAGAAGTAGGGACAGTCGTTTCTGATCCTTGAAGGAACATTTCCCTTTTGTTTGCTCCCTCAGTCTTTACAGCTTCTTTTTCCTACCATCATGCTGTGACGGGACATAAGTGAGCAAGTGATTGGCTTTTCTTCCCTTCATCTCTGGATGGCTCTGCTTTGCAGAGCTGGTCTTGCTGTTAACCTCAGTGAGAAAGTTCCTTCATGTAGCAGGCAAGAGGGAGTGTCAAATTCGCACGCACGCGCACAGAGTATCCCCTCCTTTGGAACATTAGTGACAGCTCCTCTTTTACTCCCTCTCCTACCCCTTTGGGTGTTGAGGGAGATACAAAGTTCTTGCTCTGGCACTTCTAGCGGCCTCCACCAGTGTCATTTGGTATGCTTGCAATATTTCTTTGATGGTATCTTTCCACCTTCTTCTGGATCTGCCTCGTGGTCTTTGCTCTTCTCCTCTTTCAACATATGCCTTGTAAGGTATGGAATTCCAAAACATTCTCTCCAATAGGGCAAACCACTCGATTTGTTCTCTATATGTGGTTTAAGATCGGCTCTATTCCAATTCTTCCCCTTCTAATCTCATTCCTGATTTTATCCCTTCTAGTCAGCCTTCCCCAAACATCTCATTTCCGGGGTGACCAACTTTTGTTTGGGTTTTGTTGTAAGTGTCCGTGTTTGGCAACTGACCAGAACTTCAGCATAATGGTGTGTGTGTATGCATGTGTGTGCTTTGATTCCAACTTTGGGCAGCATGAGATTTTTGACCACCACTCTGTTTAGTTCAATCTTTCATGTAACATCAGCCAAAGAGATCGGATGAACATACAGATAGATTGCTGCAGTGGGGGAAGGCTCAGGGGAGTAATCTGTTGAAAGAAGGAAAAACAGAACACTTTCGTAGACGACAGCTGCTAGTCTTGTAAGGGGTTAGTGCCTACTGCCATGCCATGCTTCCCCTCTTTATTTGGGATTATTGGTCTCTCTGTGCCAAATCCTCAATCGGCAGAAGAACAGAGAGAGAAAACATAAGGTGTCAACCTCATCCTTGGCCAAGCTGAAGGAAAGGCTAAGTGAATAGACAGAGGTGGCTTTTCTATACAGCCCACAATTCTTCCAACAAGCCTTGGTGGTGCAGTGGTTAAGACTGCCATACGTACTGCAACCAAAAGGTTGTGAGTTCAGACATGACCAGGGAACAAGGTTTACTCATCCTTCCAAGGTCGGTAAAATGAGTATCTAGCATGTTTTGGGGGCAAAATGCTAATTAACTTGTGAATTGCCCAGAGAGTGAACTAAGTGCTATGGGGTGATATATAAGTGTGATTGCTTTGCTTCCAGGGCTTGAAGCAATTGAAGGGAAGGAGGAACAGCCAACCAGAGAGATGCTACCTCCAGAACAGAGCCTGAAATGTGACTTCTCGACTGCAACTTCCAAAATGCTTCAGACAGCTATGAAGTAGAAAGGAAAAAATGTGAAGCAGCTCCTCCAGGGACATAGCGCCGTTGATTTTTTTTTTTTTTGGTGGGGAGAGGAAAGTTAACTTGAAAGGTGTGAAGGTGGAAGGTTTGGCCCCCAGCCCATGCCTACCCCTATCTCCTTATGGAAATGCACAGCCTGAAGAGGAGATAGCCGGCTTCCTTCATGTGGAACATCTCCACATAATCCATCAGCTGGATGGCGTGATGCCACATGTCAGCAAAAGCTTTCCTGTTCAGACAGTCCATCCCATCCAAGTAGCAGATGGGGCTAACAGTGCCTACCTGCTCTCTTTCAAGTTCACTCTTTTTGGAGTGTCTACCGAGAGCTGCTCACATTCTGCTTCACATTCTCTCTTCATAGTACAGGCCAACACTCCTTTCCCAAGTGCCAAGCTAAGACACCCCCAGGAGGAAAGAAGTAACAGCCATGATGCACCAATAGACGAGACAACACAGTTGGGATTGTACTTTCAATTTTCCACTGTGCCTCCTGAGATGAGAACCAGCCTGGGTTGCCTCAAGCTAGCACCAGAGTCCTAGGAGGACCACAGAGGAAGGGAATGGGAAACCACTTCTGAGTACACTGTCAGTGACTCAACACTGATCATCAGGCAGCAGGTGACTAACCTGACCACCCCAAGAACTAACGGCCTTGAGTGCCTAAGTCCACAGGGAAGGGTGATGGACCCCAAGTGGATTAAATCCCACTTGAATCCATCTTGATGGAGGGTGGCAGCTTCATCAATACGGGACTGGGGCCGACGAGGATTTTGTGTGCCAAAAGGGCTCAGGACCAGAAAGTGAGTCGCACAACTGGGTTGGTGGTATGGGGGGTCATGTTGCAGAAGGCAAATGGAAAGCCACTGCATTATATTGTTCCTAGTACAATCTTTATGGCTGATTGCCCTGAAGAGAAATGATATTCAAAAGAAGAAGCTTCTGTTTGATCCCCTTATACTGGGGTGCCATTTTCTCTGCTTAAACCAGGGGTGCTCAAACTTTGGCCCATGGGCCAGATCCAGCCCCTGATGCCAATTCATCCGGCCCGCACCTTAGTCACTCCTGGTAGGTGTGTTTTACTTCCACTTCTAGGAGCAACAAGGGCGGTGCGGGCCGGATGAATTGGCAGCTGTAGTTTGAGCACCCCGGTTTAAGCAGAGAAAATGGCAGCCTAAAATCTATCTCATCCTGTTGAAAAACAGATTGCAAGGTGCGTTTTACTTCCTCTTCTGGTGGGAGGAACCACGTGGCTGGTCCACTGAACCAGTGACCACCCTGCTGAACCACATGACTGGCCCGCACAGCCCAAAAAGTTTGGGCACTTCTGCCTTATGCCCATGGCTGGAGTCCTTGTGGGACAGTGGTTAAATTGCTGTACTTCAGGCAAAACGCTATGAGTTCGATCCTGATAGGCCACAAGGTTGACTCAGCCATCCATCATTCTGAGGTCGGTAAAATAAGTCTCCAGCATGATGGGGGCAAAGTGCCAATGACCTTGTGAACCACCCAGAGAATGCACTAGGGTATATAGAAGTGTACTGTAATTGCTAATTGCTATTGCTTCTCCTGCCAAACCGAAGGGGGCGACTGTTAAAACGCGCAAAATCCTCGTGAAAACGTCCCGGGCCGTTTGGAGATCGCGAAAGGCTCCGCTTTTCCAAGCAGGTCGCCGGTGCAAAACCCAAGGGTTTCGCTGTTGGCTTTCAAACGCGGAGGGAGGGAGGGGAGGCTTACGACGCGCCCGTCCCGCCGGGGGGGGGGGAGAAAGGTGGCGCCAGCCCAGCCTCTCTCGATCCGAATTTTCTGGCTGTCTCGATCCGAATTCACAGGTACCTGCGCCATCCTGTCACCAGTGGGTGTGGCGCAGCGTGGCGCGAGAACCCCCCCCCCACACACACACACACACACACGCGGGCGAAGGCAGGCGAGGAGAAAAAGAGGAGGAGGAGGAGGAAGAGACTGGAAAGAGCGAGCCAGCCAGCCGAGGAGCAGCCCGTGTGCGTTTCCCTTCTTCCCCTCCTCGCGAGCAAGCATGGCCGCATCGCAAGGCAAGCAGGAGCTGAAATTCGCCGACTGGATGGCAAGTTTGCCCGGCAGCATCCAAGCCGTGCCCTTGTCCAACCTGGCCATCCCAGGTAAGCCGGGTGGAGCCAGGATCGCAGCACCTGGGAGGGGGGCCCCAGGGGGGGGGGTTTACTTCGCGTTCGTCCCGATCAGAGCAAACCCCAGCCGTGCCATGCGATCTTAACCTTTTAAAAAAGTAACCGCAGTAAATTGCTGTTTCAATAATAATAATAATAATAATAATAATAATAATAATAATAATAATAATAATAATAGCGCCATCGCCGGCAAGAAAGGCTTCGAGGCGACTGCTTTGGGGGGAGCGAGTCGCCCTTCGGCCCGGTCCCTGGAAAGGTGACATTGGCTGGGGAGGCTCTTCCTTCGCATGGCTTGCGGGTGGGGAGAGGGGCTCGATGGGTGGCCGAAAAGGTTGGGTGGTGGTGGTCCCCCCCCCCCCCCGAGATCTGCCTACAAATCTGTATTTCCCTGTATGGGATCTGGTTTCGATTCCCCATTCGGGGTTCTTTGGGCAATCGCTCGCCCCCTTTCTCCAACCCAGAGTTGTTCATATTCTCCGATGTCCTCGTCGTCCCCTTTCCTTCCCTGCCGCCTCTCTTTCTCTGGACTCCCACCTTTGTCTCCGCTATATCCCTCCTGCCAGAATCACATCGGTGAGAGGCCCAATGACACTTAGAGGTGGGTCCCAGACCCGGTTCCAGACCATGATCTATGGATCTCTCCTACAAGCTCCTGAGTCACATCTTGCTTGTTTACTGTAACTTGAGGGCTGGCAGCAGAGGAGGGCCAAATTATTGAGCAGCCCTAATTATTTTTGCATGCTCCATTACGATACCTTGAGGACTAGGAGGTGTTTAGATGACCTAATAGTTTTAGTGTCCTTGCTTCCTCTGTCTTGGAGACCTCCTCACCAAAGCAGCATTTGGAAAACCTAATTGTTTGGATGTGTGTATATTAAAAGTGGGCACACCTATGCACATGTACACAGACTCATTTCCCCCTATGAGATGGGGGCAGTTGGTTCTTAAGACAGCCATGAGCAAGTGGACTTTTCCATTGGGATAGCCTAGCATTTCGGGTGACACATTTCAGGTGAAATCAAAAGTCTCCACACAATTGTATCCATTAAGTTACATTTGCTTGATCTGGCAGTGATGGGGGTTCATCAACTCTTGTGAGTAGGTATGGATAATACTTGTAGTGAGTGAGAGCTGAGAATGAGAGAGAACAAAGTGACACCAGAGAAAGCTTGTATTTCATGATCTTAGATGTCTCTTTGCTTTAGGAGAACCCTCTCTTTCTTCTAATGGTTTCTTAATCTGGCATCTACTGAAAGGAATAGAATGCAACCCCCATTATCCCAAATGCCAGGCTGCCTGTTGCCTGTGTGATAGGACTTGTAGTCCAGCTCAGTTAGCAGGCAACAAGTTGGGGGGGGGGGGGACAGTCTTGGAAAACTCACCTCTTGTTCTCAATTTGCCCAAGAAACCATGCCGATGGGGGACCTTTGCATGTTGACTGCCTTGTCTCTTGCACCAGTGTGGTGCATCAAAGGATAAATGTTGGGACTTGAATAGAGAGGGTTGAAGATCAACATACTTTCTCAGTTATTTCAGCTTAACTCAGAGAGTTTGTATCTTGTCTTGGGTGAGTTGTTGTCTCAGTCTCTTGTTTCCCATACGGGGTTGTTGGGTTAATAAATATGGTAGTATGAAGTTCTGGAAAAGCAGTTTATAATATGTATATTCACACACACACCCCATTAAAAAAAGTCAGCTTCAGAGACAAAAGTTGTTTTTGTTTGAAACTGGTTCAAAATACTTATTTCAAGTCCTTTGCCCTAATTATTTAGGATTTTAAAAAAGAAGGCGGTTCTGTTTTTAATATCCAAATGTACACCATCTCAAGCTATCGACATAAATATCTACTAATAGTTCCTCCCTCCCTTCCTCCCTTCCTCTTACGAACTACAGTTGCTATTACCAACATTCACCATAGCTGTGGCTGAGAGGAATAGGAGTTCCAATAGATTTTAGTTTTCCATTGCAGAAAAATTGAAGTAATAAATCCTTGAACCATTGTTTTGGAAAACGCCCTGCATGTAATGTGCATGTTATTAGTCCAAAGTACCAAATGCATGATAGAGTATTGGAGAAACAAAGATGTATATACAAAGGAGCCTCTTTTTATAGGTAAGGGACACCTTCCTGCTGTGAGCAGCCTGGAACAAAAGACATGTTCTGTAAATATGGAGTGTTCTGCAGAATAAAAGATGTTTACTCACGTGAGGGAATAGCATTCAACCAAAAGCGTGCAAAATCATCCAGGTAGAGAGCCAGTGTTGCTCAGAATTCCTAAAAGCTGAAGAGGGGCAATGTATTCTTGTCATAGAAAGTAATTAATATTTGTCTGCTTCTGAATCACTAGTGTAGAGTGCCAGCAGGGAGGCTGAACAAAGGTACAATCGGGTGGCTTCTCGGAAATAAATTCGTATTCTAATATATTGCCTCTATAATTACGTGATATTTGGGAGGAAAACTTGCCTTCAATAACATTTTAGAGGAAAGGAAGAGAAAGCTGGGGAATCCGTTGCATTCTGCAGTATAAATGAATGGATTTTCTTCTTTTTTTTGTTAATAGCTAATTGAAAGCTAATATATGCTAATTGAAATCTAATACATGCAAATAGGTTAATTGCTTTGACACAGAAAGTGGATAGCTTGCTGATTGGAGATGTGTTTATCTGGCTAGTTAAATATAAAAACAAAAACATCCAATTATTGCTCTGTTTCTCCCTCCCCATGCATCAACACTGCTTTTTCAAGTACTTTAAGCACTGAATATCAGCTCTGACTTAGGGAAATGATCTGGAATACCTTTGCTTTCAGGTCCAGGAAGCAATTTAAATGTAGAAGTCCACACTGTAGCAAAGGGCCAAGCTGAAGAGCATGCGTTGCACTTACAGGAACCATTGGTGGTTACCTGTGGAGCCAATGGCATGCAAACCTGCTGTTGAACAGATCTAAGAGTTTTCATAGCTCAGGGGTTGCACACATGCAGGGTGTTTGAATAGTCCAGGATTCCTCCCACTTTCTGTAGGTAGGCCTGACAAAGCTTGAAAATCCTAACAAAACTCTACTGTTTAAATTGGCTTGCCATGTTTCTAAAGAAAATATCTCACTACTACTGAAGAACAAAGGCTTTGCGGTTCACTGGATACTTGGTTTACAACAAAGTTTGGAAAAGTGACTTTTTGAGATGACAGTTCAGGAAATCGTCTGTCGGCTGTGTTAACAGGGGAGAGGTGGGTCTTGAGAGTTCTCATCCCAAAAGATAACGTTCTTAAGATCTGATTTATAATTGATTTAGGTGAGAAAATTCAAGAAAATCCATGAATCAGTGCAATACAGCAGACTTCCCTCTCTATTGTAGAGGTACAACTTGTTTTTTATTTCCTTTCTCATGCTTTTGTGCCCTTGTTCAGGCCTGGAGAATGTTCAGGCATTTGTTCCACTTATACTGTGTTGCAAATGTGAGTTTAGTGAGAGGCTGTGCACAATGGCTCTGCCTGTTATGTCTAACTGTCATCTATGGCCAGGTCTATTGCTCCAATCCAACTGCATAATGACCCAATTCTCCTCTGTTCTAACCTTGCCATTCTAAGTAACAAGGTTGGAGAAGGAGTTCTGCTCTGGGCTAGCATTGCAGTTGGACAAAATGAGGCAGTGGTTCAGATGGCAAAGAATGAGGATCAGTGTTGAGATGTTTCAGGAAAAAACTGTATGATATATAGTCCACTCTTTTCCTCTCAAATTAATCTCTTGGCATCTGATGGAGTGTCAAAACACTGACCAATTACCAATGTCAAGGTATGATCCATCTCTAAGTTTGGTCAATTTTTGTTTGTGGAATTGTGGGTTGGGTCATGATCTTGCTCTTCACCTCAGCCCTACAAGTGTCTTGAGATTGTCCTGATTCTCTTTGTATTTGATTCAAACTCAGGGGGTGGTGGTGGTTGGGGATCCTGTTAAAGCAGATCATAATAGGGAAAGTTCCTCTTGTATTCAAGCAAACACAAGTAGAATTCCATTCATATGACATGGAAGGGTCTTCTGCTGTTCTGTACTTGGTTATAGGCCCTTCATCCAAACCATGCTGAAGTTTGCTTGGAAAAACAGCCTTCAAAGGTTTGGGTCTTTTCCCTCAATGCCTGTCCTTGGAGAGTTGCTAGTGTGATCCAGTTATTTTTCTTACAAAAAACATTTTCTTAAAACTGAAAAACACTCCTTGTGCCCAATTTTGAGATGTTGGTGTCTCAGATGTACTAGGGAATACAATTTAGAGTCCCAAGTTGTCCAAGCATGTGATATAGCCTTTCTGGTTCAATGCCTTCAAAGACATACTTCTGGTTTCCAAGTTTGGAGGACCTTAAGGTTGGCAACCTCAGTAGGGTCTCCTGTGGTAACCGAGGAGGAACAGATGGTGGTGTCCTTTCTCATGCTGAACTTTTGGTTCTTCTGTGCAAAGTGAAGAGAAGGGGATTGTTGGAACCAAGGCAGAGCTTGGAAAATGACTTTTGTGACTATGACACCAGGGATATCCAGAATGGCAGTGGACATATCAGCTGAGGAAGTCTAGGAACCATAATTGAGATAGTAGCTTTCCTAAGCATTGGCCCAAACCTAGTTGCTCACTCAATGAGAGCAGAACCATTGAATTAGCAGCTGAATGGCGAGTCAGTCAATCCCTTTGATTCAGTTGGTCTGTTCTTCTTTGGACAGCTCAACCAGGTTCAGGCCTCTACTTGTAAAGTTACAGGAAATTGAAACAGTACTGCTTGCATCACTTTATTTTCAGAGCCTTATTCACAAACACTTTTCTGAGTTGACTTTGGCAATATAGTTGCCATGCTCTGATTCTTTTCCTTAGAAGCCTGCAGTAGGCAATACAGTATATTTTCTTTGCTGGTGTTTCAAGGTGCTGAAGATCTCCAGGTGGCCAGAGTCTTAAAATTGCTGCTGAGAATTGCTGCTGAGAAAGGGAAAGAAGTAAGAATTAAAAATGAATGGAAGCTAGTTAAAAGAAGGCTGCAGGGATGTACACTCACTTTCCCCAGCTTGGTACCTTGACTGGATGATGACAGTTTCAGACCCACCCCCTTGAAAGGTATTAGGTTGGGGGAGGCCGGGATTGTCAGTAAACCTGTGTAGATCAGCATGGAGCTCAGACTGTCTTCTTGAGACAAACATGCTAAATGTGCCATTCTGATGTCACAGTTTGGGTCTCCTTAAAACTCCCAGTCCACGATCCTGCTAGCAAACATGGAGCATATCTGGTTTGCCTCCAGGGGCATGCTGGCTATGCTAAAAGGGCAATGGACAGGGTGGGAGGGGGCAGCGCCTATGGGAGAGTATTGCATGACATCTTGGGTTGTAGCCGCCAGGTGACATACTTTTGCCCACCTTTGGGGGGCGCCAGTCACTGGGATGCACCAGGACTTGTCCCTGTGTCCCAAATGGCCAGCACAGCGCCTGTTTGCCTCTGTAGATCTAAACTCAGTCTCTAGGCAGCACTCGTACACTAAGTCAGGTGAAAGGAGCTGCAGAATGATCACCAAAAAGTGCCTTCATTTTGGCGTTTTCACCTCTGGCCTAAGCATGAGAATCAGCTTTTGGAGGCAAATTGCTGTTTCACTAAATAAATATAGTATACAGCTATCCCTTGTGTTTGCTGGTAATTGATTTGAGGGCATTCTAAGATATTTTGCTAGCTGAGCCCAAAGGCTTAGGATGGCGTCCATTCTGTGGTTACAGGAAAGTCTGTTTGAGTTCTGATTCACCTCCTCCTTAGAGCTCTGGGTTGGCAGCTGCCAGGCTTGTGAGAATTACTTTGCTTTTGAGTAGAACCCTGAGATTCAACATGCTGTCCTATCACTGTGAGAAGTATAGAAGTAAATACAGTAGAATCCTGCATAATGAAAAAACTCAGCTCCACAGAGCTCTTCGCTATGCGGGTTTTTCGTTATGCGAAGCTAATGGGAGATGCCCTGGATAACGAACAACAAATGTTCATTATCCAGGGTTCCCATTGACTGGTTATACCCAGGTTACCAAAAAAACCCCACATAACGATTTTTTCACCGTTATGTGTGGTATCGCCATTGCCTAACAAATGCTTTGTTATGCAATTTTTTGGTTATACGAAACGTTCATTATGCGAGGTTTTGCTGTAATACTCTGAACACTACACTACATTTTCTATGCACTAAGAAGAGAGCTGGAAAAAGACTAATTGGAAAAGAATTTAAAGACATCCTGAGTAATATTAGGGTCAAACTAGACAGATAGCACATTGTCAGAAGCAAGGATTGTTTAAGCATTGAAAGAACGACTGTTACAGTACAAGCTTTTCTCATCTTCTGTAGCTTGCTAATTAACTTGCAAACTACAGGAGATTAGGCATTGGGAGATAAACAAGGAGTTTGTTTGCAAGTTTTAAGCACGAAGCTAGGAAGAAATTTTGTTACTGTAGGATGCTTTCAGTGTCTAATAGCATGTTGTGTATATTGCCTAGTATGGCCCTTAATCAAGTAGGAGAAACATATAGGTGGCTTTAATTGTCGTGATTTACTGTCCTGTTGCCCCCCCCCCCCCGAGGTTCTTCTATTTCTTCATGCATTATGTGGTTGCACCATTCTTGATTTAGGGTTTATTCAGGGCAAAGGAGTCTTGTTTTATTTTCTGCTGCTGTTAAACAATCTGAGTTCAGAATCTTCTGCAAACTACCCTATCTGTATAGGATAGCTTTCAGTAGATGTTGTACTAGAGATTGATCTGTGGTCAGATACCAGATGATCAGGGTCAATTTAGGCTACCTGAGATTAAGATTAAGATTGCTAGGTACCCAACCACTAATTGAAGTTTCTAGGTCAGGGGTGGTCAGCCTTGGTGCTCCAGCTGTTCTTGTACTTCAGTTACCAGAAGCCCAAGTCAACACACCTGCTGATCAGGGCTTCTGAGAATTGAAGTCCAAGAACAGCTGGAGCACCAAGGTTGGCCACCCCTGCTCTAGGTCATGTTATGCTTCTGTGTGAAGCTAAGTGGGAAAATAAATCTCAGGGTAAGCAGCACTAGAAGGACTGGGTATCGGCCCATCTCTATCCATTCCCATCTGACACCAGGTCTCCCTGGCTTCTTTCCAAACCTTTGCCTGCCCCATTTCTGTGTGACTGCATGAGTTCTTCTCCGTGCCACCACAAGGATCTGCCATGGGCCTAAGGCTTTGGGTCTAAATCTCAGGGCCCGCACCTTGCTTCTGACCTGCTAGCCCTAGTGAAGGTCAAGATGGCACACTTCCTATTATACTGGGGAAAAACTGACTGGACTGGCAGTGATGTCTTACTTTAACACTGGTAACAACCACAGAGAACCTCCAAAGAGCTTTGGAGATGTAGGGCAGACTTCCTGGAAAACACAGTTCTGCTTTCCAACTAAAGGAAATCATCAGAGGGATGCCACTGTTACCCCATCCATACTGATCAGTATATGTCACCTGAATAATATGTTTCATTGTGTCTAACAGGAGTGCTGGCCTTGGATCTGGTCTAGAATCCTCGCAATAATTTCACAGTTACTCTTCCTGTTTGCAGTAGATTTATGAGATTTACTGTCTAAGTTGCTACCACTGTTGTTGCTTTAGTTATTGAGCAGACTTGCAAAGATTGTTACTACTTTGTGAAACTCCTGGGTGGAGAGAGACATAAATACCCCCCTCCTGTTGATGAATATTTTTGACTGCTTCTTCTTCATCTCTCAACGCCAGTGGTAGAATTTAGATTTGCTTTTCTATCAAGAAGAAAGTTGAGTTTAGTGTTGAAAGAGGAAGAACTGAGTTTAGAATTTGGGCCATTACTATTTCAATTACTAAAAGGAAAAGAATATTCATGGGATAAGTTTTGTTCTGTTCCTAAAGGATTTGTCATCAGTGATTGAATATGAATGATGTTCTAGGCATAAAATGCAGTTGGTTAACTTTCCTTTTCATACCAAGGTTTTCCTTTTCATACCAAGGTTGATTACTAACAAGATACTTTTTAATGTTTGACTACATATATAACTTTTTGTTTCATATATCCAGCATTAATCAATTTAATTTTAATCTGTTACTTTGTGTTAAATTGTGATAATATGTATGACAGTAAAATACTGGCATAGAAACTGGCAAACCACGTCAGGAAGTCTGCCAAGAGAACTCTAGGACTAGAACAAAAGGCAAAGCAAAGGGGCAAAATAGATGAAAAAGGGTGCTTAGCCGAGGTCAGAAGAGGGGTGTGTGTGTGGAGGGGTGTGTGTTGTAAGGAACAATACTGTATAGAAACATGGAATGCGAGATGTATGAACCAAGGAAAGCTGGAAGTGGTAAAAAAAGGAAATGGAAAGAATAAGCATTGAGATCTTGGGAATCAGTGAGTTAAAATGGACAGGGATGGGCGAATTCAGCTCTGGAAACCATTATATCTACTACTGTGGACAAGAAAACCTCAGAAGAAATTGAGGAGCCATAATACCATAATAGTCAATAAAAGAGTGAGAAAAGCAGTAATGGGATATAATCATAAAAATGACAGAATGATTTCAGTCAGAATACAAGGCAAACCTTTCAATATCACTCTAATCAAAATATACACACCAACCACTGTTGCAGATGAAGCCAGTTCTATGAGGACCTACAACACCACATAGAACAGACACCAAGAAATGATGTTCACATTATAATGGGAGATTGGAATGCCAAAGTTGGAAAACAAAAAGTAAATGGAATAACAGGTGAGTTGGGTCTTGGAACACAGAATGAAGTAGGCCAAAGGCTAATAGAGTTCTGCCAAGAGATTGCACTGGTCATAGCAAACACCCTTTTTCCAGCAACACAAGAGGAGACATTACACATGGACATCACCAGATAGCCAACATTGAAACCAGATTGATTACATACTCTGCAGCCAAAGATGAAGAACCTCCATACAGTCAACAAAAATGAGACCTGGAGCAGACTGTGGCTCAGATAATAATCTAGTGATTGCAAAATTCAGGCTTAGACTAAAGAAAATAGGAAAACCAATTAGGCCAGACAGGTATGACCTAGACAACATCCCTAAGGAATACACAGTGGAGGTGAGGAACAGATTTAATGGCTTAGATGGCTTGATAGACAGAATGCCAGAAGAATTATGGGCAGAGGCGCGGGACATCATACAGGAGGCAGCAAGGAAAACCATACCAAAAGAAAAGAAGTGTAAGAAAGCAAAGTGGTTGTCTGATTAGGTTCTTAAAATAGCAGAGGAAAGAAGGAATGCAAAGGGCAAAAGAGAAAGGAAAAAATTCAATCAATTGAATACAGAATTTCAAAGAAAAGCAAGGAAAGATAAGGAAACCTATCTAAATGAACAATGCAAAGAAATAGAGGAAAACAACATAAGGGATAGGACTAGAGACCTTTAAATTTTTTGGGGGGGAAATCAAGGGAACATTTAAAGCAAAAATGACCATGATGAGGGACAAAAACGGCAAGGAGTTAGCTGATGCAGAAGAGATTAAGAAAAGATGGAAAGAGTACACAGAGGAACTCTACAAAAAGGACCTCAGCATGCCTGATAATCACAATGATGAGAACATTGAACTTGAGCTAGACATCCTAGAGAATGAAGTCAGAAAGGCACTAAAAAGCACTGCAAACAACAAAGCCAGTGGAGATGATGGTATCCCAGCTGAATTTTTCAAAGCCCTAAAAGATGATAGAATCAAATTATTGCATTCTATATGCCAGCAGATTTGGAAAACACAACAATGGCCACAGGATTGGAAAAGATCAGTATATGTTCCAATCCCAAAAAAGGGTAATGCCAAAGAATGTTCAAATTATCGAACAATTGCGCTCATCCCTCACGCTAGCAAGGTGATGCTCAAGATAATACAGGATAGACTGCAACAGTATGTGGAGAGAGAATTACCAGAAGTGCAAGCAGGTTTCAGAAGAGGCAGGGGGACTAGAGATCACATCGCCAACATAAGATGGATCATGGAAAAAACAAAGGAATATCAGAAACAAGTCTACTTCTGTTTCATTGATTACACTAAGGCCTTTGACTGTGTGGATCACAACAAAATGTGGCAAGTAATTAAAGAGATGGGAATGCCAGAACCCCTTATATGCCTCATGTACAAGAGTCAAGAAACAAAAGCTAGGACAGAATACGGAATTATGGAGTGGTTTGGAATAGGAGAAGTAGTAAGACAAGGCTGCATTTTGTCACCCTGCTTATTCAATTTATACACAGAGCACATAATCCACAATCCAGGGATAGAGGAATCACAATTTGGGATCAAAATTGCTGGGAGAAACATCAACACTTGAGATACATGGATGATACTACCCTAATGGCAGAAAGTGAGGAAGACCTAAAGAAGCTGCTGCTTAGATTGAAAGAAGGAAGTGCAAAAGCTGGCTTGAGACTCAACATAAAGAAAAACAAGATAATGGCAACAGGCGATATCAGTCCCTGGAAAATAGATGGGGAAGAAGTAGAAGTAATGATAGATTTTACTTTCTTAGGATCAAAGCTCACTGCAGATGGTGATTGCAGCCATGAAATAAAAAGGCGACTGATGCTTGGGAGACAAGTTATGAGAAACCTGGGGAACATAGTGAAAAGTAGAGACATCACCTTGCAAACAAAAATTCGCATAGTCAAAGCAATGGTATTCCCGGTGGTAATGTATGGTTGTGAGAGCTGGATCATTAGGAAAGCTGAGCGCAGAAGAATAGATGCCTTTGAAATGTGGTGTTGGAGGAGAGTTTTGAGAGTCCCCTGGACAGCGAGGAGAACAAATAAGTCGATCCTAAAAGAAATCAACTCTGACTGCTCCTTAGAAGGTCAAATAGTAAAGATGAAGCTAAAGTACTTTGGACATGAAATGAGAAGAGAGGATTCACTTGAGAAGGCCTTGATGCTGGGAAAGTTGGAAGGTAAAAGAAGAAGGGGGTGGCCAAAAATGAGATGGCTAGATGTTATTGTAGATGCAATGGGCACAGAGCTGGGTGGGCTGAGGAAGATGGTGGAGGACAGAGGTGCCTGGCAGGCAGTGTTCCATAGAGTTGCAAATGGTCGGAATCGACTGTGCGAGTGAACAACAACAATATATATCATTTACTCTTTTTGCTTGGGATCAAAAAGATGTATATGTCTAGTGTTACCACTGGGTTTGAGGGAACTGTAATTAGTGATCCCACTCAATAATAAATAAACCAACCCAGTAACAAAATTAAAATATCTGTCATTCCCATGTGCATAACAAGATTTGTATTATAAAATAAAAGGTAGCTGTGTAGAATATGAGAAAAATGGCAACTTTCATATTGTCTTATTATGTTTTCTAGGCCAATTGGGTGGTTCCAAATAGCACATGAACATTTGAATCAAACAGAAGTCTTCATCTGACAAAATGTAATGCCCAAAGAGTAGAGGAAAGTGGTGTGTAGTGTGGAAACCATGGAGTTTGTCTGTCATTGGAACCGTGAAGGTGAAATTAAGGAGTGGGCTGCAGATGTTCAAATTAGACTCTTCAGTGAGAATACCTTTAGGCAAGTGTACCTACACATGCAACAAAATGAAGTAGACTCATGAACTGTTCTGTTTCAGAGTGTACTTGAGAGATGACCTTTTCACAGTGTTTCTCTAAAGAAATCTTCCTTGCAAATAGAAAGCAAGTAGATCAATGAGCAAGCTAGCATCCCAGGGAGATGTATTAGATTTCTGTGGTGTGCTAATTTCCGATGTGACAGCAGTTTTTAAAGCATTCAGAAGTCTGGTCCACTACTACCAACAGTCTTGAGATAATGCATACAACAATGCATACATTCCAGTCCTGAGTGTGGAACATTGCTTCTAAAAATAAATAGTTACTGTTATGGAAAAAAAACACCATTAGAAAATACCTTGTACTGTATTCCTTAAAATAATAATTATTTGACTTTTCAATAGCCTAATAAAGGTATCACCTGTTCTTGCCTTTGGATTATTTTATGGACCACATGGTTTTAATAATTATTTTCCTGACCTGTGGAGAATACCTTTAGTGGGCTCCTGGAGCAGTACCCGTAAAACAACATGAACTCTTAACATTAGCCTTAACATTAGCCAAGAAGGGCTGCAAATTGAAGAATACATCTGTTTACATCCACTATTAATTTGGCTTTAATTTGTCTTCAATTGGTGTGTCCTAGTAGACTACGGGTAAATCTTAATCCCTATTCTCTGATGGAGGATTGCCCTATTATCTTTCTCCTAGCAGTGGGAAGGGAAGTGTAAAATGCAAATTATTTATTGTTTGTTTGAAGACATGGGAGAAAAATTCCAGCCAACTACTGGTGGTGGTGGTGTAGTTTCAAACCACACCCCTAATGCTTTTTTCAGCTTGCATTTTGACTTACCTTCAGCAGATATGAGCATCTCAAAAATTCATCAGAGATGATTGTACCAGATCTACTTCTTAAGGTGAAGAAGCACAATAATCTGCCATGAAGTTTGGGGACTCTCATATATGTATATATTTCCTGTGCTTTTCACAATATGTTGATGTGTAGCCTGAGGAAGATGGATTAACATTGAAAACTGCAGTGGCTTAGTGGTTAAGAAGCTTCCCTGGTTAGCTGGAAGGCCTACAAGTCGGCAGTTTGAGACCTGGGTGCTGCATGACAGTTGAACACCCATCTCTGTCCCAGCTCCTGCCAACCTAGCAGTTCAAAAGCAAGAAATTGCATACTTTGGTGGGAAAAGATCTTTGGGACATGAAAGGAGCCTCTTCCAGGTGTCCTCTGAGCAGAGTTCCTCCAGCAAAAATCTTTTCAACCTCGAATAATTTATGACACAAAATTATTATTATTGAAAAGTAGCTGTTCAGTTTTTGTTGGTCTAATAAAGGTATTACCTGCTCTTGCATTTGTTTTAGTTACAGTTACAATTTTAACACCTTCAGTTCTATAATGATAGTTAACTACCATTACAGTTGCACATTTAAAAAGTAACTACAGTTGTACCTCACTTAAAGAGCATAATGTGTTCCACAGGATTGCTCTTTAAGCGAGTTTGGTCTTTAAACGAAACACCATTGTAAGTGACCAATTGTGACTTCTGGTTGGGGGGATTGCGAACCCTGATTTATTTGTTAAGCGAGTTTTTGGTTGATTTTATTTGTTAAGCGAAGTGAACATTCAGAGAAAATTCTGCTCTTTAAACGAGTTACTCTTTAAGCGAGGCACTCTTTATGCAAGGTTTGACTGTACTGTACATGTTTTGATTCATCACAGGTGATTAAAATCTTAGGGTTTTCTAAAAAATCAAATCAGAAACCTACAATCTGCTGGTCTGTATTACAATACATTTATTTATTTATTTATTTATTTATTCACATTTATATACTGCCCTCCTTGTGGGGGGGACTCAGGGCAGTTTACACATTATACCATTTTGGTTTTAGAGTCAAACCTACAAAAAGGCTTGCTGTCCCACTTTTTATGTTTTAAACAATGACTATTCCAATAAGAGTCCATTTCTCACCAAACTCAGCAGACCCCCCCCCCCATCTGCATCAATTTCTTCTGTTCATGTTATCCATTAATGGATCCATTTTGGGGTTGTCCAGTTCCTTAATTATCCACTCAACTGATTCAGATCTCAAATGCTGAGCAGGAACAGAGTAGCTTTGCAGCAATGAAGAAGTGTTTTTTAAAAAAATAATCACAGTAATTTGATTGGCCCTTGATAATCCTCTTCCAGAGAGTTCAGTATTAAAGCCAATAAATCATATGTTGGGCTGCTATCCATCATCTAAACAACCACTTCTGTCACTGAGTCTCAATAATAATGAAGAGATCAGACCTCTCCATCATGGCTTAATATAGTGGAAGAACCAGATCCAAGGCAAACTCCCCACTATGCAGACTGGAATTAGGACGTTTTAAAATAGGGAACAGGAAGGTTGCCAAGATCATAAAATTGGCTGTGATCAATCCAGCAATGAGATAGAGAGGGAGGATGCTAGCTGTTGTTAAAATGGTCAAGTTGTAGCTTTCCAATACAGTGGTACCTCACTTTAAAGAGCATAATGCATTCCATGGGATTGCTCTTTAAGCAAAACACCATTGTAAGTGACCAATTGTGACTTCTGGTGGGATTGCGAACCTCGATTTAGTTGTTAAGTGAGTTTTTGGTTGGTTTTAGTTATTAAGGGAGGCGACCATTCAGAGAAAGTTCTGTTCTTTAAGCGAGTTAGTCTCCAAACGAGGCATTCTGTATGCGAGGTTTTACTGTACTTTAATTCTATCCTCGCCTGTCTCATGCATTCTGCTGAAATGTGAACTCTGAGAGATCAGATGAAAGCCCCTTCTTCCATGGTAGACGTTCGTCTCCAGAGAAGAGTTTTGTTGATTTTGTGGAAGATCAGGAAGATCTTAGCATTTTCAAATACAGAAGTCTATCTGAGCAGAAGAATATGTTACATATTACTCATTTTGAAGTAGTTCACTGTTCTGACATTTTGTCTTTTTTATTATACTATTTCTAAGTAGAAAAATGAATCTGCCAAGCAGTTGCTATTTTATATCCTTGTGTTTAATCTGTATTTCATATACACAAGAACTGTCACTCCAAATGATATAAAAATTGTAATCATAAAATATAAAACTAGGCAAAGATATTTCAGCTATAATGTGACACCTGCTGAATATATTTCAGAACCTTGGACAGCTCTTATATTGACAAACCTCAGAATTGCGAAAAAGAAAGTCTCCTGCCCATGGGTAAGCTTTGGGACCCTACAACCTGACAAAACCTACAATAGCAGTAAGTAAGTATTTTTCTGGATAGCTATGAGAAACCTGGGGAACATAGTGAAAAGTAGAGACATCTTGCAAACAAAAATTTGCATAGTCAAAGCAATGGTATTCCTGGTGGCAATGTATGGTTGTGAGAGCTGGACCATAAGGAAAGCCGAGTGCAGAAGAATAGATGCCTTTGAGATGTGGTGTTGGAGGAGAGATTTGAGAGTACCCTGGACAGCAAGGAGAACAAATATGTCGATCTTAGAAGAAATCAACCCTGACTACTCCTTGGAAGGTCAAATAGTAAAGATGAAGCTAAAGTACTTTGGACATCAAATGAAATGAGATGATTCACTTGAGAAAGCCTTGATGCTGGGAAAGGTGAAAGGCAAAAGAAGAAGGGAGCAGCCAAAAATGAGATGGCTAGATGGCATCGTAGACGCAATGGCCACAGAGATGGATGGTTTGAGTAGGATGGTGGAGGACAGAGGTGCCTGGCGGGCAAAGGGTCGGGATTGATTGTGCGACTGAACAACAACAAGCAACTCAGAACATACTTCACCATTGGTTATTCCCATCAAGACTGGAAAGAGTCACAGTTCAACAGCTGCCCTTTTCCCAGCCTGGTCTATATAGGCTTGAGCTGGAATTATAGAGTGAGAATGTCTGGCTGGACATCCCACTAAGGTAATGGATTAGACCGTACAGCCAGCAACTCAATGCCGAGTAAATAATCTGTCTCCCTAAAGGGGCTAACGTCTACGGGCAGATGAGCCCTTTTAGGTGGGGTGATGGTCCTCTCAGTGGAGGAAATTCCACTGGAAACCATCATATTGGCCCCAAAATCAAAATGAGTGGAGGAGGAACTCTGATTCCCAACAGTTATGGAGGCAGAAGAAGACATGCTAGATGGACTGGCTGTGAAGGGACACCTTCTCTAGATCCTCAAGGCTGAGGCAGTCCGTTGCAGTCCTGGTGTTAAATCCCACATGCCTCATTTCATATGTGCAGCAGGAGATGACTCCGTGATCATAGTGAGTGGGTCACTTCATAGCAGACTGGGATTCACCTTAAACAAATTCATGCCAGTGGCATTTTCCCTGGTTGCTTCGGCAGGAGAAGGCAACCCAGAAACAGCTTGCCTCCAAGACCTTCCTTGGCTCCTGGTGTCCTGGGGCAGGAAAAAACACACGTAAACTCAGTTCAAGTTGCGTTCAAGATGTAGTTCTAACCTCAAGGTTGCCATGCATTCTATCTGATAAAGCGAAACACTTGTGAATAACAAGAGGAAAGTAAATCATTTACATGGAACAACTTACTTGGGGGAGGGATAATGCAAATTATATTATTTCACTTTTTCATGTGCATATTAATATATAGTTCTGAGACATTGTAGCATCACAATACGACTGTCTTCCTCTCTTTTTCAGTAACATTTTAATTCTAACCCTTCTCTTTGCATCTTTGTATTACTGGCATATATTAGGCTGACATTTCCTATGCTTCTGTTTGGCCAAGATCACAGATTTCTTGGAAAGTTTTAAGAACATCTGTTTAGCCATTTGGGGATTATTGAAGCATGTAGAAATTATACATGAGCTATTTAAAAATTGCTGAAATGCTACTTCCTATTTTAAGTAGGGACAAGTAGGAAATAGTTCATAATAAAAAGTTCATATTTTTTGTGTATATGGATTTGCCTCAGAGTGTGTGGGGTGTGTGTCAATCCCCCATCCATCCTGATTCTGCTACTCATAAAAAAAATCTATAACCATCCTAACAATATTACATTTCAGAAATACTCACTGTATTATTCATTTCTCAGATTGTTGTTATTTTTACATTGTTCAATGTAAATTACTGTATATACTCAACTATAAGTCATCCCGAATATAAGTTGAGGTACCTAATTTTGACCTGAGAAACCAGGAAAATAGATTGACTCGAGTATAAGTCGGGAGTGGAAAATGCAGCAGCTGCAAGTGAGTTTTAATAATTACAATACATGAAAATACAGTAAAATTAATTAATTTAGACATTTGTGTGATTATGTTTTTGAGTGTTCACGTTGGCCCGAGTATAAGTCGAGTCCCATTTTTGGACCTTATTTTGGGGGCTAAAAAACCTGATTTATATTCACGTATATATGGTACTTTACAAAAGTAATATGTTCCATTATGTGTTTTTGCTTGTGTTATTAATACTGTCCTTAATAGCAGGCCAGAAAAATACTGTGAAGTACCCTTTGGGGAGCTCATACATTGTACTGGGTAGAATGCTGGAATAGGACTCAGGAGACATGAATTTGAAACATTGCTTAGCCATGAAAACCCATTGGAGCTGATAAAACTACTTCTTAAATATCTCACAAGCCTGAAAATACATAATAATAATAATAATAATAATAATAATAATAATAATAATAATAATAATAATAATAATAATAATAATAATAATAATAATAATAATAATAATAATAATAATAATAATAATAATAATAATAATAATATCCCCTCAAGTCAATTCTGGCTTATGGGTACTCAGATGTGATTTTTTTATCCCCTTCTTCTGTGCAGTTTATCCAAGGTTACAAAAACTTGCTGTAAATTGGATGCGATATGGCAGCACATAAAATTCTCTGGTATCCTCTCGTGGTCAATTCTGATATTACACATTACAAATGCAAAAATGTAAAGGACAACATTCTTCTTCTACCACATAGGATCTATAAGAGAACAGCGTAAACTGTGAAATATTCCTGTTAAAATAACTGTGTAAAAGTTTGGAAAGTTACTTATTCCATCTAAAAATAACCTTGTCACTACTTTTTCAGTAGAATTCTCATTCGCAGCATAGAACAAAGGTTGAACTCACACAATTGTTAATAGATGCTAAGTTTTTGTCTTGTATCCTCCTTCTCGTCGGCTACAATTCGATCCAAGTATAGATTCCCCACCCCCACCCCAGGATGCCAGGAGGCCTGGTCTTGGAGGCTAGCTGATTCTGGGCTGCCTTTGCCCTCCGAGGCTACAGGAAAGAGGGGATATATGAATGTAACACACATAAAAGTGGATTTGATGCTAAGGCTGATTTATGTAAGACAAAAGATGGGCAAAGTTCCTTTCCACTCATGTAGGACTGACATGATAAATGAGCTAAGTTAAAAACTCAGATAGAACTTGGCATATTGTTCAAATCAGTTCAGCTTTAGGAAAAGAGGGCTATTATTTTGAGAAAATAATTGAATGAAGAAGCTGACTCCCTCAGCCTAAGCCTGGTTTCTATTCATTTTAGCCACCATGGTCTCGTTAATCAGGCAGAGAACAAGCCATGGCCGAAAGCATCAGGTCAGAGCACATAAACGTCTGTAGGCATCTAGTCTGGTGGCAGTGCTACCACTACCATAAAACTCTTTGAGGCAACAGTCTCAGAGAACAGATTTGAGGTGTCACAAAAGGGCAGGACATGCGTAGTTATTCAGTTGGTTGCATTTTTACTGCAACAGGCAGAGCTTGTGGGATTTTTCGCTTCATGCCATAATAATTTTCCTGGTTTTAGATACTCTGTGTGTTGAAGCATATAGGTGTCATCTGCTGTGGTGCCTCAGGTAGCATAATGCCTTGTGCAGGCCTCATCATAAGCAGGATGAATCTTTGTGGAGTTGCCTTGCTCTTCTCCTCTCGAGGGTTTTAACTGTGACAGCCTCAGTAAAGAAGCAAAAAATAACTCTTCACTGAATGCAGCTTCATTCTCTTTCATTAAATCCCAAAACAGAGTAGATAAGAAATTATGGGTTAAGGGATAAGATTCTTGATTGACTCTTCATTTCTTTGGGGCAAGTAGGCTGTAATCCTTGTATGGCGTTTGAAAGCAATCCTTGTATAGTCTGTAATGATGTGATTTATTTAATTATAATAATAATGTGCTGTCAAGTTGATTCCAAATTACAGTGTCCCTTCCCATGGTTCTCCAGGTATTGTAACATTCATAAATGGTTCACCATTCCCTCCTCTGGGGAAAGATGCAATATGGTCCATGCAAGCTTTTGAGAGTTTAAAAAAAATCTCTTTATTAGTGGCTCAGTGGTTAAGAAACTCACTTTGTAAATTGGAAAGTCGGCACTTCGAGACCAAGGCACTGCATGATGGATTGAGTGCCTGACTCTGTCCCAGCTCCTGCCAACCTAGCAGATCGAAAGCAAGAAATTGCAGGTAGATAAATAGGGACCACTTCAGTGGGAAAAAAATCTTGGGGACATGAAAGGAGCCTCATTTGTGTGTCCCCTGAGTGGTTTCTCCAGCAAAAATCCTTTCAACCCAGAATAATTTCTGACATGAAATTTTTATTATTATTAGATATGGTGTTAAAAAAAAGAAGCTGTGGTAATGGACAGTATTGAAAGCACTTAGAATATGTCTAGACAGGGTATATCACCCAGTCGTTGGGGAGATCGGGGTCACTCCTGTGTATCTTGTCCACACATTCTCGGTGCTGAGCTGCTCAAACCTCCTCTCCATGCTCTGTTTTCTGAACTCCCATGAGAGGGTTCTGGTTTTTTATTTCTTGGATTCACTTTTAGCCTGTTCATAGGAACTGCAGTTGTTGAAAATGGGCTAAAACTGATCCCTGCAGCTGTCAATTGACTGCTTTCTGTGTAAGCATCTCATCCATTGAAGAAACTAACAAGCAGCTTCAGCATATTAGAAAGTAAAAACTTCCTGGATCATCCACAGACAATCAGAGGAAGTGATTTTGTTATGTGAATTCGATGAACAAGTTACGTTTCAGTTGGGTGGTCTGGCAGCTTTTGCGATGTAACGAAAATTGTGTACTTTCGATGAGCTGCCACCACAAAACTAAAGCACCCATGAAAATAATGGTTACATCAACTGAAAGCTCGTCTTGGCGACTTTCAGCAATGTAAAGAGCCATTGGCCAAAAATACAAAGTGATGATGTCATTGCTTCAGAAAGTTGCCTTGAAAAAATGCAATCTTCACTGGGTATGTGTGTTTGGTTTCTGGTGGCCCAGCAACCAAACCACACAACTGATTCAGATGATGCAAAGTGCGTTGAAAGAGGAAAGAATAACCTTTGTGGTGACACTATTATATTTGAAATTGGACGGGGGAGGGGAATGAAGCATTTTACAAAAAAATCACTCAAACAAGGTCACAAAAATAAAAGGGAAAACCATGTTAGAAACTGAATATGACAACTTCCTGAGGTGGATACAGTTCAAATACAACATGTGGAGAAGAATGACGCCGAAGCAGGAATCAACAACAAAGATATTAAGGAAAAACGTGACTCATAAAAATGACATTTTCGGGGGTGGGGGAGGTCGGTTGCCGGTGAGCCAGCGATCAAACCAATCAATCAATCGAAGTGATCCAAAGTGCGATTGATAGAGGACATATTAACCTTTCTTGTGACACTTATACAATTCGGCTTGGACTTCAAAAACATTTTCTATGAAGGTTTAAAACAAAAAAAACTTTCTTTCTAACCTTCCTTCCTTCAAAAAAAGTCTCTCTCCAACTCTCGCCTTCTCTCTGGATGTATCATTCATCGCCTATCATTATGTGATAATCAATAAATGAATTTTATGTACAAACTGTCTACATTTTAACCCATTTGAGACATCGACCTTAGCGAATGAATGAAAGAAATGACAAAACAAAACTAATTAAAATAATTCAACACATTGAATTCATGAATTAAAACCTTGACGGTAGTGTCCTTAGACTCTACCTGCCATTTTTTTTCATGTTTTAGAGTGTATCGTGTAAAAAAGAAAAATTCTTTACCTGTGTGTTTCACCTAGTCTGTTTAACTCCCTAGCAATTTTCATGGTCAAGAGTCACCCAGGCAAAGAAAACTTTTTTTTTTAACTTAAACTAATTGATGCATTGTTTTAGTGATGATTTTTAAGTTTGATGGCATGTGAGATATACAAGCTGTGGGATCAAAGTAGGAATTCCTTATTTGGCAGCAATCTGGTGCTGCTAATGTCGACATCTCCCTTATGGTGAAGTAATTTATGTAACAGGATTTTGGCTTGTATCTATGAATGCACCTACAATTGTCCACTTATTTCAAGAGATTTGAAAATAAAAGGTGTGTGCACACACATGCACACACATGAGCACTGAATAGGAAGCCCAAGATTTAAAGTAAATTCTACCGACAACATTGATCTATTTACTCTAACTCAGACTGTCTTATAAAGTGGACAAATTCTGTGCTGGTATTGTAGAAGTGCTTAGAAGCGTTAATGTGTTGTTTCAAAAGAAATGCAAACTCAATCAACTCAGCACCAAAGCGAGAGATGTTTGCAAGGAACACACAATCTGTCCCTCCCTCTGTGTTTTATTTCTACCAAGGAAAACAAAAGAGAAAAGCTTAATCTCTTTTCATCCTCTCAATAAAATTTCACTGCTATTGATGAGTTGTGTGGAGGAGAAAACATTTTTGCCATCTGGAACCATTCTTATCTCTCTGTTTCCATTTTATGATAAATCTTGGCTGAAAGATATTTTACATCTTTTGGAACTGGAAGCTTTCCTAAATACATACAGCAGTAATTCAGAAACAATGAAGTTGATGAGTATTCTGCAAAACATGACACTTTGGTATCCAAAAAACAACTTAACAATTTCTTCTTCCGTGTCTAGGCCAGACGTGACACTGCCAAAATGAAGGCACTGTTTAGTGAGTTCATTCTGCAGTTTATTTCTCCTTACCTAGTGTGAGAAAGATTAGCCAGTAACACGAGATTGCCATTACCAGGGTATGCCCAATTGTGGTTCAAAAATACCACAATCTTCAAGGAGGTTCTTTCTGCGTACCCCACTTAACCACTGAGGTTGATATAGAACATTTCATTTACTCTGTTGGGAATGAACATAAACTGATGTGTCTATAATGTGTAAGTTTGTGTATCTTAAGTAGTCTCCTTAAATATTTTGTCTGATGTAGGTCTGACATTAAATTCTTTTTTTAATATGAGTTTTTATTAATTTTCAAAATAAACAACAAAAAATATAAACAAAATGCAGCATAACATTTCAATACAGAAACAAAATTACATTACAATACAATAAAAACAAAAATCTCCTTGTATTCAGTATGATAAATAAGTCTCATTTTATTAATTTATTCCTCCAATATGTACTCCTTATCTATCTGTGTGTGTGTGTGTGTATATACAAAACCTAGTCATCATACACAAATTTGTATATATTTTTCTATTCAGTTCTATTCTACTTATGTCAATCATTTTAATAATATAAAACACTCATTATTACACTATTACATAATAGTGTAATTATGTAATAGTGCCTGCTGGAGAGGGGGAATGAGGGCCAACTGTGTGGACCAGCTAGCTCAGCCATAAAGACCTTGCTGCTACTGCTATTGCTGCCTCCATGACCACCTCAGGAACATCACAGAACTCTCTTGCATGCTGGAGAGGGGGAATGAGGGCCAGCTGTGTGGACCAGCTAGCTCAGCCATAAAGACCTTGCTGCTATTGCTGCCTTCATGACCACCTCAGGAACATCACAGAACTCTCTCTGCCTGCTGGAGAGGGGGAATGAGGGCCAACTGTGTGGACCAGCTAGCTCAGCCATAAAGACCTTGCTGTCTCTCTTGACTGTATTGTATTTTTACACTGTATTTTATTGTTTTGTTTTTTCTTTTATGTAAAATTGATTGATTGTGTTATCTGTGCTGCATCTGTTGTTATATTTTTATATTATGCTGTATTTATATTTGAGATTGTGATACTGTATATGTTTATGTTATGTGAGCCCCTCTGAGTCGCCTCAGTGAGGTGAGTAGAGGGGCATATAAATCTAATTTAATAATAATAATAAAAAAATAATAAACAAAGGTAACACCTCTGATATTTACAATGCCCTAGGAATTGCGGTTTATCACAGCCATCTCTTATTACTTCCAAAAACTCAGTTGGTCTGGTGCCGGCCTGCTATCTTTACCTTCAGTCAACGTATATTCCACAAAAGGTTTCCATATACCTTACTCTAACATTTATTTTCATTAATTATACCTTTTTTTGTTCAATTCCCATGTTAACTTACCATTCAATGCAATTTTCCACATTTCTTTGCAGACATCAAATTCTAAAGGTCCAAACTGAAATTGATCACACAATTTGTGTTATAACTTGGATAGCATTTCACCATTACTTATTGAACATAATAATATGAAGCCAGAGATTGTGAGTTTGATTCCCCATTGTGCTTCTTGATGGGCAACCTGTGTCTTCATGGGCAAGCTGCATAGTCCCAAGGTGACCCCAGAAAAGGGGAATGGTAGACCACCACTGTATATTCTCTAGCTAGAAAACTTTGGAAGGGGTTCCCATAAGTTAGAATCAATTTGATGGCACATCATCATCATCATCATCATCTTCCACAGAGCTTAAAATAGTTATTTTTTTAAACATTAACAATTCCTTCAAAGTTCCTGCAAAATTGATTGCCATGCTTCTGAGATTCTGAGAGTTCTAGTTCAAAAAAGTAACTTTTTCAAACTTTGATCATAGTGCATGATGGTCAGATGTGCCGATTCAAATTACAACACAGTCAAGCTGCTTTTTTGTAAGACATTTGGTAGTCACATCAGTGTTCCATGTTTCTTGATTTGAAGTCAAACCATAATACATTCGTTCAGAAGATATACACTGATGAAAACCAGCTTAGTTTCAGCAAGATCACTGAACCTTCGATCCTGTTGTAGAAGCAATAATATTTCTGTTCATAACAACTAGCATTGGGATTTTCCCCCAGACTAAAATCCTATTAACCTTCATTCTGGGAGTTCTCCCTGACAGCTACTTTGCAGCTATCTAAATGTGGCTCACCTTTGAAGGCTTTGAGAAGCTTTCTGTTCCCACCTCAGTACTAGCTGGGAATTTTCTGAGCAGAAAGCTAGGCAGAGCTAGGTCTCAAAGCATTTTAGTTTAAGCCCTTCTCCCAGGTGACCCATGTTTAGGCCTATGTAAAGTGCCTCAAAGGGTCATGGCGACTTAGTAGTTAAGACGCTGAGCTTGATGACTGGAAGGTTGGCAGGTAAGCAGTTTGAGACCCAAGTGCTGAACAACGGAGTGAAGACTCATTGTCGGTCCCAGCTCCTGCAGTTTGAAAGCAAGGAATTACAAGTAGATAAATAGGTACCACTGCAGCATGAAAGGTAACAATGCTCCATGCACTCTGGGATCTAGTCATGCCTACCAAATGATCACAGAAGCATCCACTGATGGTATTTGCTCTTTGGCTGTAAATGCTGATGAGCACCAACAATCCCAGAGGTGGATATGACTGACTTTTGAGCAAGGGAGACCTTTACCTAAGCTGCATCATTGTTAGAAGTCCCAAAATGGAGAATTATGAGCCTTCTGGTCAAAAATTGAAAGTCCCAGCCCTATCAACAACTGTTTACTCTCCTTCACAGCTTAACTTCAATTCTTCCACTTTTGAACACTCCAGGAAAAGTAAAATACTTTCTACAATGTCTGTTTCCGGCTAAACTATGATCAATACGTGTCATTCTTAACAGGGCTCTGCAGGTTAGCCAAGATGTGTGACACCAGCAGTTGTTGCTAGGGAAGCAGATGACTATTGGGGAAGTCTATTGGATTGTAAAATTTGTTCTTAAAAATGAGACTGGAAGAAGTGGAGCTATTTCAGCTGTTGAAATAATTCCCTGTAATGTGATTTTCTGAAATAAAATGTAGCTAGAAAAATAAATGGACTCTATGGTATGAAATCACCTGAAATTATTATCCAAGCTCAGATTCTCGATAGAAAGCCAAGCCTTATTTTGCTCCTATGACAGTACAGTATATATAAATCTAGGTTTGGGGGTTTGGGGTTGGGTGGAAAAGACTGCCAGCAGAAATGCCAAAAGGACAATAAACTCCAATGAAATATGGTCGCATCTTTGCAAAGATGGAAAGCAAATTAAGGAAAATTAATTTAATGGGGGACTACATTGACAAATCATATGAGAATTGCTCCACGACTAGGTTGGTCAGATTCATATTATTTTCCTTTGACTACATGAGATTAAGCTTGCTGGATAGCTCAGTGGTTTAGCTATTGGTTTGAGAGATATGATAATTTGAGATAATGTACAAATCAATGAGGAACTGCGATGGCTTAGTGGTTAAGACGCTGAACTTGATGACTAGAAGGTCAGCAGATCAGTTCAAGACCAAAGTGCTGCATGACAGAGTGAGCTTCCATCTCTATCCCAGCTCCTACCAACCTAGCAGTTCAAAAGCAACAAAATTTTAAGTAGATAAATAGGTACCACTTCAGTGGGAAGATAAACAGTGTTTTGTGCACTCCTGTGTCTAATCTTGCCTGCCACATGTCCATGGAAAGGTCTGCAGATGCAGACAGCGCTGGCTCTTTGGCTATAAACAGAGATGAGCACTGAACACTAGAGTTGGATATGACTGGCTTTCGAGCAAGGGTGACCTTTATCTTTACAAATCAATGAGTGCAGGGTGCTGGTAATTGGAATAGCAAGCAAAGGGGAAATGTCAGTTCCTCTCCACAAGTGCTCCTTGTTTCCAAACCACTGTTGGAAAAAAGTTGGGTTGGAACACCTAATGACCAATGAAGGGGAAGTTTCCCCTGATGTGAATTTTCAGCAGATGTGCATTTTTCCACTCTGTAATCGCACCCATAATACAATTTGGATGGGTTTGAAAGAAAAAAAACTATATGTTGCTTTGGCTTGAAAGAGGTACTCTATATATAAGCTCGCCTTGTTAGCTGGAAGGCCAGCAAGTTGGCAGTTCGAGACCTGGGTACTGCATGATGGCTTAAGCGCCCTTCTCTGTCCCAGCTCCTACCAACCTAGCAGATCAAAAGCAAGACATTGGGGACATGAAACGAGCCTCATTCAGGAGTCCCCTGAGCAGATTTTCTCCAGCAAAAATCCTTTCAACCCAGAATAATTTCTGACACAAAACAGCAGCAGCAGCAGCAGTAGTTGTTAGGAATATGCAAACCAGCTAGCCATATTTCCATTTCATATCTCAAAATCCTCGTGGCATTCTAGTTCTACTCAGCTCTGTATTATTATTTTGTCCCTGCCTACAAATTTGTTTTTACATATTTAGATAACGAGTACATTTTTGCCTTTATAAAAGACACACATTTTCTCCCATACCTAAACCGCATCTTCCACATTTTCCAAGCGTCCACATGGTTTAGAGTGCAATTTTGCATTGGCAAAAGGGATCACAAACCTGAGAAACATATGGATTTCTGGGAAAGATTTGCATACACTTCATTCAATTGACATTTTTGAGTATGAGAAACAGATGTTGCTCTTGGTGAATGGAAACTCAATCATTTTCTGTTCCATTTTTATTCAATTCAATGAAACACCTTTAAAAGGAATTACATAAATAAGAATGACCATATTGACTCGCAATGAGATTAAGTGAGGTAAAAGCTTCCTGCCAAGATAATTAAAAACAGTGGATCTTCCCATAACATCTGAAAAAGTAGGTTTTCCCACCTCTGCCTGAAAAACGGAAAACTACTATTGTAGCTTCAGAATGCTGTATTTTTTATCCTAATAGGAGGTTGAAACAAAAATACATTTTAAACCAGTCAGTGAGAGTTAAAAACACACAGGGCATAGGCGGATGGTGAACAAGACTCAGAACGACCAAGCTTAAGGTCAAAGACAAGCCTTAAAGGTCAAAGGTCTCCCTTGTTCGAAAGCAAGTTGCGTCCGACTCTAGAGGATGGTGTGCATCTCTGTTTACAGCTAAAGTGACAGTACTGTCTGCATCTGAAGACATTTCTGTGTCATGTGACAGGCATGACTAGATGCCAGAGTGCATCAAATGCTGTAATCTTTCGTGCCGAAGTGTTACCTGTTTATCTACTTGCAGCTCCTTGCTTCCGAACCGTTAGTTTGGCAGGAGCTGGGACAGATTACAGGTGTTCACTTCGTTGCGTAGCACTCAGGTATTGAACTGCTGATATGTGGACCTTCCAATTGTCAAGCCACTAAGTCTTATCCATTTTAACCACTAAGCCTTATCCAAGTCCTAATTAAATCCAAGGTCAAAGCCAGGAGCACAGTGGAATAAGGCTAGTCCAGTAGAAGAGATGTAATCCAAGCAAGTTAGGAGTCAAACAACCAAAGGAGCAACCAAAGCAGAATACCTTTAGGACTGGAGCAAGCCATAAAAACATCCACAAGTCTTCAATACTGAGGCAGCACCAAGAGGAAAGAGCAAGTTCCTCTGTAGCAGTTCTCAACCTTTTAAAGCCGGGGGCTGAGTCATGATCCCTCAGACAGCATTGGGGGTCAGACAGCCATTTTGTCCTTCCTCCACCACATGACACTTCCTGGTATGGTGGAGGCGGTGGACCCCCACATGAAATGCTGCCATGGGGTGCATCTGGCCCACGGGCCACAGATTGAGAATCCCTGCTCTATGGCTCTTATGCTGGAGCTCATCAGGGCCTCAGTAACTGCAGTAGGTTGTGACTCCAATAAGAGCTGCCTGAAGTGTCTTGAAGCAAGAGAGAGAGAGAATTTGCCCACAGCAAATATATTAACAGGGCATTGCTCAATGTGTGTCAATAAACATCATCAGAGGTAGCTTTTACAGTCAAGGACAACAGGCTAAATCAGAAGAAGCACAATGCCACTATTCTGTTAAAATGAGTACTAAAGGAATAACAAAATCATGATAATTATCAGAGTACAGAATATATAAAACCTTGAACTTAATAATGTGCAGCATATAATTTATCCTGAGACTAATATCAAGATGATATCTGGAATCCTCCCCCCACCTCTCAAGAGGACTGTTAGCAACACATTTACAAAATGGATAATTATCAAGCAGCTTTGGTGCAAATCTTTCTAGCCCTTATATTGTGTGTGTAAGCGAGAGAATCAAAGAGGGTATGATTATACTGTATGGGGAAATAGATAATTTCTGGACCATTTGTGGTGTTGTCCAAAACAAACAATTTCCCGGTTATGACATGCATATGGGAAATTGCACTCAAGTCTCATCCTGATCTGTGCCTAAGCTGGATATTTTTGTTCTAGCTTTAGAACTACAACATCTGTGGGCCATGTTGAAGAGATTTCCTATCAGACAGAATGGTTGCTTTAAGAGAGGTCATTCCTTGCAAAACAACATTTTATGGTGCAATCAGACGTCCACCTTCCCTGCTGCCTGATTGCACCCAGAGAGGGTTAGAAACACAATCATGTTGGAGTTTGTCTAGCTGTGCCCAAAATAGCTGAATTCCCCACACTTTGGAGACATATTTAGTTGTGTACACTGAATGTACAAATGGGGTGAGACTGTACCGTGCGTATTCCACCTGGAAATGTTGCTGTACCCCACTAAGCCCACTCTCCCCCAGGCCTGAGTGTTCAAATTAACATTTTAAAAGAGGCATGTGTGCATGCATGATTGTATGGGTACAGGATGAAGACTCTGCTGGCCTCCCATAATCATTTAGCATTGACTGTACTGGCTACAGCTAATGGCAGGTTGCAGTCTGTTGACATCAGGGTGGCAACATATTCTCCATCATTATAGGTGAGAAGGGGCATAATCTTTCAGTGATCCTGAAGATGCCAAGAATCCATGAAGCTATACATGCATGGAGATACCCTTTCAGTATCAGTCAGCAGATGCCAAGAGCAGTGCCGGCTGGACATGGTCTCACCCCGCGTCACACATTTTGGGTGTATCTATACTACACAGAGGACTGCTGTGGCTTAGTCAGTGATGGGATGTAACAGGTTCTCACCAGTTCTCCAGAACCGGTAGTAACTTTTCCCAGTGTCCTGGAGAACTGGTACCAGCTTTTGGGGGGAACCACCTTCGGGGCTTACCTTTTCACTGGTTCCCCCACTGTATTAATGTATTTTTTATTTTATTGTATTCATTTATTTAATTTATTTACGGTTTTGTGTTGTGGGTGTGTGGGTTGAGGTGTGTGTGTGTGTGCTTATTTTAATTTTATTTTTATTTTTTCTAAAAAAAATTCTTTGGCCCCGCCCACATCATGATGTCATGATGTTAGCTCTGCCCACACTGTGATGATGTCATGGTGGGGTAGTAAATTTTTTGACATCCCACCACTGGGCTTAGTGATTAAAATGCTGAACTTGACAACTGTAAGGTTGGCAGGTCAGCAGTTCGAGACCCAAGTGCTGTACAACGGAATGATTTCCCATCTGTGTCCCAGCTCCTGCCAACCTAGCAGTTTGAAAGTGAGAATATGCAAGTAATTAAATAGGTACACTTTGGTGGGAAGGTAACAGCATCCCACACACTCTGGTGTCTGATCACTGAATCATAGAATAACTGAGTTGGAAGGGGTCTTTTAGGCCACTTGCTCAATGCAGGAATCTGAATTAATGCAGATATGAAAGATAGCTGTCCAATTTTCTCTTGAGTGCTTCCAGCATTGGAGCACTCACTATCTCTCAAGGCAGTTGGTTCCTCCGTCATACTGCCTTAACCATTACTATGCATGACCACAGAAACGTCTGTAGACACAGACAGTGCTGGATCTTTGTCTGTAAACGGAAGTAAGCACCACACCCTGGAGTTGGACATGACTGGGTTTCAAGCAAGGACGGCCTTTACCTATACTACCCAGGTTATAGCAGGTTTTTTTATGCCACTTCAGCAAGTGGTCTCCTGCAGATACAGCAAATCTTTACCACAGATTAGATCCCAGTTTAACTGCCATGGCTCCATACTACAGCTCATGGAATTTGCAGTTTGGCAAAATATTTAGAAGTCTGTGTCAAAGAAACCTTGGCAAAGTATTTAGAAGTCTGTGTCAAAGAAACCTAGGGGGCAGAGCAGATGGAAGAGTAACAGAACAACTCCAAGTTGGGAATGCTGTATTTCAAAGCATTTTGTTTGCAGGTGAGAAAATAATGGCACACAAGTATCCCCAGAAGGAGGGACAGGATTAAGGGTATCGATTTTTAAAAATCCTGCTGTTATCTGTGGTTTCAGGTATCTATGGTAGGTCTTGGAATGTATCTCTTATGGACGTGTGTGTGTGTGTGTGTGTGTGTGTGTGTGTGTGTGTTTGTTTGTGTTTGTGTGTGTGTGTGTGTGTGAGAGAGAGAGAGGAGAGATTGCTATTGGATTTTCACTTTGGAGGCTTTTCACTTGTATTATGTTAAAATGATAGCATCTATTTGATGTGGGATCTACTCTCAAACTGCTACCAGATTTTGCTTACTTGGTTCATTTACTTCAGGTGTATTTTATTACTGTGATCTGGCCCATTAAAGAGCAGGACAGAATCCACCCTGGAGTAGTGGGCTTGCCTCCTCAGTCATCTTGAATGTTTTACTTAGGTAAAGGTAAAGGTTGCCTTTGCTCAAAAGCCAGTCATATCTGACTCTAGGGTTCACTACTCGTCTCTATAGCCAAAGAGCAAGCACTGTCTGTGTCTGCATATGGCAGGTATGACTAGACACTGGCATGCACACAATGTTATTTGCCTTCCCACCAAAGTGGTACCTATCTATCTACTTGCAATTTCTTGCTTTCAGACTGCTAGGTTGGTAGTAGCTGGGGCAGAGATGGAAGCTCACTCCGTCATGCAGCACTTGGGTCTTGAACTGCTGACCTTCTAGTCATCAAGTTCAGCGTCCTAATCACTAAACCACCGGAGTTCCTCTATGTGTTACTTATATACAGTACTCATAAAGCAATGTTACCAAAGTCTCAAGTGCTCTTTCTCTCTCTTCCGCAAGAAATCAAATCGTCTGCTTCAGGAATATCTCCACTCTTTTGGATATTTTTAAAGTTCTTCTTTGCCGCTGTTTATTTAGTTTTGAAGCACTTACTTGATGGCAATTTGCCATCAATACTGAGAACTTTTTATGAGTTTGTAGACTTGCTAAACATTCATGTACTGAGTAATTGTGCAGTTGTAGCATTTTGAAAAGTGCTGGATCATGCCCCAGGTTATTTTCCTGCTAACCTTTGTTGGAAAGGCAGCGAGAGACAAACTGTGCCATGAATCTTCAAAGAGGAATGCAATTCCTTCCAAAGCATACTTCATCAGGTTTTTGTAAGAAGAGCAGTCTCTCCTCACTTCTGCCTCTAGACAAGCTGGTGCTAAATGGGCTTTGGATAAATGCCACATTCTTAGTGACCTTGATGGCCGTCTCCACACACACAGAAAGCTGAGAAATGTATATTCAGGAGAAGCTTGAATAATAAATTTTGTCTATCCTGGATCTTGTAACAATAAAATATACCAGTGGTAGGCATGGGGAATATTCACTTGTTTTCACATGAGAAAAAGAAAGACAGCAAAATATTTTCCCAGTGAGATGGATTAGAGAGCTATTTTTATCTGTGAGGTAAAAAAAAATTAGTGTCAGAAATTAGTCTGGGTTGAAAGGATTTTTGCTGGAGAAACTTGGCTCAAGGGCCGCCTGAATGAGGCTCCTTTCAGGTCCCCAAGATCCGTCTTGCAGCACTCGGGTATCAAACCCCGACCTTCCAGTCTCCAAGCTCAGCATCTTAACCACTAAGCTTATCTGTGAGGTAATGAGATATTTGCTATTCTCAGTAAGAGCTCTTAAACTGATCTCTCTCTCTCTCTGGAAGAATGCTATTAATAGTATAATCTTCCTGTGGGCAGCATGATTTTTGCGCAGGCTACACAAAACTGTATAACTTGCATAGGTAAACTGTGGCAGCTGCTATTTTGTTGCAAGCCTTCGAAGAACTGGAGACGTGAGATGGATTGTCTGCATCTTTTCAATGACTCAACCAGTCATTTGGTACTTACTGTGTGTATGATATTCTTTGTAAAGGGAAAAGATGCTAGCTTAGTGCAGTCATTTTGTGCAAATTGCAGATATCGCGAAACAAAAAGCTCTAGTCTCAGTCTCATACTGGAGGTGACAAATCTTATGACAATTACCCATTTCTGACAGGCTATTTGAATGTGTTGAAGCAGTCTTCCCTTTCAAGAATAACGAATTTAGCAAATTTTTGCTGTGTCCTAAGGCTAGATCTTGGAAAAGTTATTCATTTATCCTGATGCTCCCACAATCCAGCCATGAAGCTACAACTGGCTGTATGATCTGGAGGATTCTGGAACTTGTCCTAAAAGTAACTTTTCCAAGGTCTCTCCATGATTTTTCATATAATATTGGATTCTAGTTTCCACAATACCTAGTCAGACCAGCCAGTAGGGAATGGTGTGTGTGTGCATGCATTGACCTATAAGGCAGCTGCAATAAAGCCCTGTACATCCATTTGGCAGGTTATTAGGTGGTTTAGAGAAATTGACAATATCCAACATTGATCCTTGTAGCACTGGTTAGGAGGGAGGCTAAATCTCTGCATGACTCCCAGCTACAAATACACCACAGCTTGGGTTTAAGGGTTCTGGTTAAAGTGCCCTTCTTACTCTCATCCAGTTCATTCCCAGTATTTCATGCAGAAGCTTTGCTTTCCACTAACTCTTAGATGGAGTGCCTTGTGGTTTTAACATTTTTGAATTGGTAGGCCAAGGGTTCCCAACCTAAGGCACGTGGACTGGATCCGACCCACGCCACCATTTCATGTGGCCTCCACCCTTCCAAGAGCATTTGAGAAACAAAATGGCTACCCCTTGAAGATGTTGGGACAAAATGGCCACCCCATTGTGCAGGCAGGGCAAAATGGCCATCCAGCCCTTGAAGCTGATTGAGAGAGCATGACCTGGCCCCCGCCTTGAAAAGGTTGGGAACCCTTGGTTTAGGCTGTTCAGTAAATGAGAAGATGCTAGCCCTATTCAGCCATTGAAACAAAAAGTTTATTTGAAAGCATGCACAGGGAAAGTGATGTAGTCCTGCCCCCTGGCTCTTGCTGCTTCCAAGAGGAGGGGAGATACTGCTTCTTCTATAAGTAATGGCAAAGGTCACTCTTGATTGAAAGCCAGTCGTATCCTACTCTAGGGTTCAGTGCTCATCTCTGTTTATTTATTATTTATTCATATTTCTCCTCCACCCTCCTCACCAAGGTGACTCAGGGCAGTTCACAAATCATAGGAACAGCAACAAAGACATTAAAACATTCCCCCAAACCCCTCAAATTTAAAACCACAATGGATGAAAAATTAAAATCTCAAAAAAAAATTTAAAAGTACTACAGCCTACAGATTAAAAAGTTATAGCCAAAGAGCCAGATATTTCCATGGACATGTGGCAGGCATGACTAGACACTGGAGTGCATGGAATGCTGTTTACCTTCCCATCAAAATGGTACCTATTTATCTACTAGCAACTTTTTGCTTTCAAACAGCTAGGTTGGCAGGAGCTGGGACAGAGATGGGAGCTCACTCAGTCATGCAGTACTTGGGTCTCAACTGTACACAGAGCTTTTCCTGGTGATTGGGGATTCTGAAAAATCGGGCTTCCCAAATGTATGGAAAGGTCCCATATGTAGCTAGCAACTGAAACCACTTGACACTGAAAGCCAGCTGCCAGAGAGTAACAGTGAGAGATCCTAGTTCTGTGATCCACTTGTGAGATTCTTTGAAGCATCTGGTTGCAGGAAGTAGGATGCTGATCTGGATTGTCTGTTTCCTTGGGTCATTTCCTGCCAGAGATCATTTGGGGATATCAAATTATCAAGAGCCTTGTATGCAAAGTGTGTACTTGATCATTCAGGTGTGTTCCAATAGCCTGACACAATACAAAACAGCTCATCTGAATCTTGGCCCAAACAGACAGTCTTTGGTTTGAAGCTTAGTATTTTTGTTGTCAAATTCTTTGAGTAGCAATATATTTTTTTTTGGGGGGGGGGGATAGCAGTCTTGGTACTGCTCTTTTTGGGCTATGCATTTTAAAATCCTTTCAAGGTGAAATTCCCTAGGTGTAATTTTCTTTTCAAAAAAGGATGAAGCACCTGAAATCACATTGCAGATATCTGATGGATACTGGAGCATGCCAAAGAATTTCAGAAGACAATCTAGTCCTGCATTTTATAGACCGCCGCAAAACCTTTGACTATGTGGATCAGGGGAAACTTTGGGCTGTTGTGAAAGAATGGGAGGGGTGTGTGTGTGTCTCTAAGCAGTTGATAATCCTGATGCATAATGCGGACAAGAAGCTACGGTTATGGCAAAATATCAAGACAGATGGTTTCTTATAGGCAAAGATGTCAGGCAAGGATGCATTTTATCCCCATATCTCTTTAATCTGTGCACAGAACATATACGGAAAGCTGAACTAGATGCAGATGAAATTGGAGTGAAAATTGGTAAAAGAAGCATCGATAATTCAAGACATGCAGATGACACCATCTTACTGGCAGAAAGCAGCAATGGCAATCATACAAATTTTTAGTTGAAGTGAAAGAAGAAAGTACCAAAGAAATACTGCAGTTGAACATGAAGAAGGCAAACATCATGCCTATAGAAGAAGTGCACAACATTAATGTTGACAATGGAGACATTTAAATTGTGAAAGATTTTCTATCAATCCAAACAGAGACTGCAGCCTGGAAATCAGAAAAAAAGATTGAGCCTCAGGAGGTGTTGTGATCCAGCCCTTGTCAGACTCTGAAGACGACCTGGATCAGGAGATCCTTCCTATACCCAGCCCAGTTCTGCCATCCCAGCCTATACTTGGCCCTGAGTTCCAGCCTGGACCTGAGCCAGAGAATGACTCCAACCAGGAACATTAGCCTGCATCTGGCCCAACTCCCCAGGACGATGACTTGTCAGACCTGAGGTCTGACTCTGACAGTACTCAATCCTCAGCCAGAGACTAGTGCCAAAAGGTTCTGCAGCTGAGACGCAGGAAAGCCAGAGCTCAGTATCAGAGGAGGCTCCCAGCTGATACCCATGAGCTGAGAGGCTTCTTAAAAAAGCATGTTTCGCTCTGGTCCTTACTGGTACCCTGACCTCGGCTTGCTCTTTGGACTTGACTATTGGACTTTCCTTGGATAGACTTTTGCCAGGACTCTCCTGTGTAGTGCCACTGTGTAGTGATCCTGCCTGCTGGGTAAGTCAGCACAGAAGGGTCGCAGTTCTTCTTCATCTTCTTATTCCGTGTCTAAGCCAGATGTAAAACTCCAAAAATGAAGCCACCCTTTGGTGAGTTCATTCTGTAGTTCCTTTCACCTGACCTAGCGTGAGAAAAACTAGCTGGCAACACAGGAAAACATCACCTCATATGAAATATGGTGCTGGAGGATACCTTGGGCTGCCAGGAAGACTGACTAATGGGTCCTAATCAAGCCTGAACTGTCTCTGGTGGAAATATATATATATATGAAATTGAGGCTGTCATATTTTGGGCACATAATGAGAAAGCAAAATTCTGTGGAAAAGACAAGAACACTGGGAAAGGTTGAAAGCAGCAGGATAAGAGGAAGCCCTAATGTGAGATGAATTGACTCCCTAAAGGAACCAGAACCTTGCATTTGCAAGAGCTGAGCAGGCCTGTTGAGGAAAGGATATTTTGGAGATCTCTCATTCATAGTCGTCATAGGCTGGAGACGAGTTGACAGCATGTAACAACAACAATTTTATATTCAGTTAGAGGCTATTATTTAGCTTTGAGTAATGATAATAATGCTTTGTGGTGTTAAGGAAGAAATGAGAGGTTTAGTGTGCACGCAAGGGGGAGAATGCTGTTGTTGTTGTTGAAACATGAATTAATGCAATGATTTCTTAATTGTTGTAAGAGTTCTTTTCATTAAAAGACTAAAGGTAAAGACCGCCCTTGCTTCAAAGCCAGTAGTATCTGACTCTAGGGTTCAGTCCTCATCTCTGTTTATAGCCAAATAGCCAGTGTTGTCTGCATCTGGAGAGTGCATGGAATGCTGTTTACCTTCCCATCAAAGTGGTACCTATTTTCTACTGGCAATTTCTTGCTTTTGAACCGCTAAGTTGGCAGGAGCTGGGTCAGAGACCGAAGCTCACTCTGTTATACAGCACTTGGGTCGCGAATTGCTCACCTGCTGACCTTCTAGTCATCAAGTTCAGCGTCTTAACCACTAAGCCACTGTAGTCATTAGAAGCTTGTATTAATAGTCCACTGTGACTTAGCAAGGTGTAATTACATTATGGAATCACTTTTCTTCTGTCCTCTTCTTTTGGTGGTTTTATGTTTTCCTCCTAGCTTTTGAAGGAAATTAAAAACAGGGAGACAGCCAAGCTTTTACCACTGCACTTCCTTTTCTTTTCTCAGTATTCATGCTGCCTACACAGACATGTTGTGTCTAATATCCATACAGAACTTTAAATCCCTTCTGCATTTCCATGGAAAAGGTAAGTGCATGCATATATTTATTGCACTCATCTATTTCATACCTCTACCTATGACATATATAAGTGCGATAATTGAGCTTTGCAAAGAGAGTACATTAGAGTTTCATGTGGCAAAGTGAAAGCTATTCTCTTGAGACAAAAGAAGAAAATTAAGAAATGCCACGATGACTCTGATTGTCTAAAATATTTATCGGAAACATTTTAAGCTGTATTTCCATAGAAGCCCTTGAAATGGTATAGAGCAAATAGGATTTTTAAAAATAAAGAACACAGATACCATAAAGGTCAACAGTAGAACAGTGCTAAAACATGATGACATAAAACCCTGTGAAATCAATTTCAAGAGTAAAAACAGGTATTTTAATACTTTTTTAAAATCCTGAGAGAAAAGAGGACAATCATAAAGATAATAGAAGACTATTTCATTGTTCAAGAGCAAGATAGGAGAAAGTTCTATCACCAGGTTTCAACAAATGGATGTTTGTTGAGCAACAGAAACTACAGCAGCCTCATTTTGTAGACCATAAAAAGTGAATGGTTTCATAATGAGAAAGGCAAGCCTTTGCATAGATGTGTACTTGGAAAAAGTCCTAAGCTGTAGAAGATCCTAAAATGTTTAAGCTAAAATCAGCGTCTTCAACTGGGCCTAGAAAATACTTAGCAAATGATATAAATACATAATTTGAAAGCTATATCATGTTCAGCTAATCTGGAAAATCCACATTGGCTTTCTCCCAGAAATTGATGATGATTCATTCTGATTTATTGCTACTGGAATTTTGCCTTGTTTAAGCCTTTATCAACAATTGGCTGTGGTGCCATATATTACAGAAGATTTCTAGCTAAAATTGGCTCAGTCACTGCTGCTAGAATGGGCCCATGTAGGTGAACGTGTAGTTGCAAAACGACAAAGGTGTAGAGCAGGCTGAGATCTAAGAAGGTGGAAGTGCCAGATTAACACAGAGTAAGCTGTTTTATTAATTTACTTCATTCGGTATCCTCTATCCTGACTGGCACCTTTCCAAGCTGTCATTGATAAAGATGCTGATAACTGCTCCTGGGACTTTCTGCAAACAAAATATAATTGTGTCAATGATCTTTGTCCCTCTATGTAGAATTGGAGTAGGGTATGATCTAGATCTGTGGTTCATAAACATGGGGCACACAACCCACAAAGGGGGGCAATTTGATTTTAAGGGTGGGTATTCAAGAATGGGGTGGCTATTCAAGAGGGGACTGCAGTGGTTGCAGTGGCTAAGACGCTGACTAGAAGGTGAAAGGTTAGCAGTTCGATTCCTGAGTATTCCAGGATGGAATGAACTCCTGTCTTTGTCCCAGCTCCTGCCAGCCTAGCAGTTCAAAAGCAAGAAATTGCAAGTAGATAAATAGGGACCACTACAGTGGGAATGTAAACAATGTTCCGTGCGCTCCGGTGTCTAGTCATGCCTGCCACATGACCATGGAAACGTCTGCAGAAGCAGACAGTATTGGTCTTTGGCTTTGAAACAGAGATGAGCACTGGACCCTAGAGTCGGATACGACTGGCTTTTGAGCAAGGCAAACCTTTACCTATTCAAGAATGAGTTAGAGCAAGTAAATGAATGACCTTTTAGGCTTCCTCCATGTGAATAGGAGTTGACTTTTTGAATAATAAGAATTAGACGTCTTGGGGGAGGGGGATTCAGGATTTTAGATATGCTTAGGTGTTAGAATATTAGTTCTTTTCTGCCACCCAGGCTTGTGATTAAGAAACTGTGTGTTTGTGTATTTTTGTGTATATCTGTATAAGAGAGGGAAGGAAGGTGAGCTCAGTCTTCATCTACTTCTGGTTCTGGATGTGCCTACTGCTGAAATATGCAGTGGCTCAAGTGGTTAAGATGCTGAACTTGACAGCTGGAACATCAGCAGGTCAGCAGTTCGAGACCCAAGTGCTGCACGGCAGAACGAACTTCTGTGTCTATCCCAGCTCCTGCCATCCTAGCAGTTTGAAAGCAAGGAATTGCAAGGAGATCAATAGATACCATTTTAGTTGGAAGGCAACAGCATTCTGTGTGCTCTGGTGTCTAGTCATGCTTGTCATGTAACCATGGAAATGTCTACATATGCAGACAGCACTGGATTTTTGACTGTAAATGGACATGAGCACCACACCCTAGAGTTATATACGACTAGCTTTTAAGCAAGGGTGACCTTATCCAACCACATATGGATTTTTGAGGGCAGGAAACCTACACACACCTGGAACAGAGAAATTTTTGTGAGTAATAACCAAAAAATAGTTCTTTGGTGGGAGGGAGGGGACTCGCCAAGAATCTTGAACTTGTTACTTATTAAAATGAACAAAAGTAGACAGTACAATCAGGTCATCATCATGAATAGACATGACCCCACCTCAAATTGTTTCTGCAGACACCCTTATTGGATATCCTTGTTTGACCTATTTTACAGATTTATTTGATTTGATTTCCATCCTTCCTTTCTCCCCCAAACTATACTTTTAAAGCATTTTTAAAAGCACATTAAAAATATTACAACCTAAGTTAAATCAGTTGGCCCTGTTAAAAGCGAATGCAGCTAAAAACCAGTAAAGCATTAAACTGCAAGTCTATACAGTATTTATATTAATGTAAGTCCTAGACTTACAAGAGCTTGCTTTGGCGCGATGGTTATTCAAAAATGGTTGATTCCTTTTCCTTTATGAAACCCAAAGAAGGAATTGTTGGAGCAAGGCAGCGAGCAGCTCTTCAGTCAAACCAGCCCACTTCCCTGCTGTGGACTTTTTTTAAAAAAAGACTGAGTAATGAATAATATTCAAGAACCTGGCACTGTGTACCTTTTACTGTGAGCCTCATAAAATTGAAGCAGGCAGCAAAAGATGGGCCACTGGGCTTAAGCAACTTATTTTAAATCATCTTGAAACCTTTAAGCTTATTTTTAGCAACTGCCTAAAAAAGGTACCTTAACAGGGCTCTTTCCCTATTTTTAAAAAACTTAGGAGACTTTGAAAATAATACACTGAGCAACATCCTGAGAGAATGGCAATCCTGTAGTATGTTCAGACTGGTATAACTACATAAGTATACATTTTAATAGCAATTGCTGTGACTTAAGAAGTTCTTCCTGTTATTTCTAGTCCTATGTCAGATCACATGACTACCTTATGAGGAGAAAAACCAGTGAAGAGTTTATCTGGTAGCAGCTGAGCGCTGAAATGTAAAGCAAAGGAAAGGAAAGCAATCATACTTGTATACCACTCCATAATGCTTTCTGCACTCTCTGAGTGCTTCACAAGTTAATTAGCATTTTGCCTCTAACATGCTGGGTACTCATTTTACTGACCTCAGAAGGATGGAAAGTTGAGTCAACCTTGATCCCTAGTCAGGATCAAACTCACAACCTTTTGGTTGCTGGTCAGCAGTTTAACCACTGTCCCACCAGGGCTATTGTATACAAATAGACTTGTTTTAATAATTACATGCCTTGTGCTGATTCCAACTTTTTAGTTCAATTTTAATTTGTGGTTGTTGGGAGGGTTTTTAATGGTTTTAATGGTTTTTTAAAGTTTGAGATTCCTGTTTTATTGTTATATGATGTTTATGTTTGTGAGCCTCCCGGGACAGCAATATAAATTTAAATAAATAAATAAATAAACTTATGGTGACCCTTTTCAGGGTTTTCTAGGTATAGAGTAATCAAAAGTGACCCCATGAAAAGTTCTTTGACCCCATGAAAAGTTTTGTTGGAAAATTTCACCAGATAAGCTAAGGAGAGTAGATGGCAGATGCCCCCCCAATATCCTCTAGAAAGGAAGGGAAGAGTGGGTGGGGGACACCAGTGATTGAAAGAGGGACAAAATGGAGTGGTCACAGGAGAAGAAGTTTCTTCAATCTTGATTGTAGTGGGAAGGATTGCTCAAGTGCAAGATAAAATTGATTGCACTGAAGATATGAACTTTTTAAGCACAGACCAGATTACTCCAAATTCCTCCATGTGGGTAGGCCTTTATTTGACTCGGCAAGTACTTTGAGTGCAAAATGAAAAGCAATGGTAAGAATACATTTTCCTGTTTACACCTCTTTATATATCTTTTGGTCATCTGCTTTTCAGTTTTCTCTGCAGCTTTTTCTTGCCATCACATTTTGCACATTATGCAAGAATCTCAAGTCAAGAGCTCTATTTAACTATACCAGTGTGCAATGTCAACGTTTATCAGAAGCTTGTTCACAGTCTATAAAATGACCATACATATCCACAGTCACCTTATGGTGTCTTCGTGTGGCTACTTATGGGAAGACCCATTACTGTCCTGGTTCTTCATCCTCCTTGGAATCCAGATGTCATATCTCTTCCTACCTTCATAGTTCAGGTGAACTCAGCCAGGTATTAAGTGCAAAAAGACCTTCAGAAGATGCCTCATTAAGCTTATCATTCTGTAATCATTGTAAGCATTAGCATTTCCCCTTTTGGATAATAAAGATGGGAAGCTGCTGGTGAAATGAATTTGTCTTGGAGTCACCAGATATGGAGACCTAAGTAAGTATCAAGCTACAGGTTATGTAATAGACACATGGTTCAGCTTTGTGTCTGTTTTCTTAAATCTGAGGCAGGCAATCTTACAAGGAAATAAGTGTGTCTCTCTGTGTGGGTGTCTTTATTTTTACCATCTATTGACAAAGATACATAAAAGTTATTTGTTCATTCCTACACTCTTTGGGACATAACACCCTCCTTTGCTGTTAAACAGTAAAGCAAAATTCACAATAGTGCAACTTGCACCTGCCTTGTTTTGTATTGTCCATGCTGATTATTTTTGTTGGATATGTGAGGTAGGACTGGGTAAATTATTGGCTAAAATCTAATAGTGCTTATGATATTAAGCTAGATACACCAGTGGTCCCTCTCACTATAAGGGAGCTTGTTATTTTTATGTATTAGCAATAGCAATCAAACTTATATATCACTCCAGCACTTAGAACACTATCGGGGGGGGGGGGTGTCACAAGGTAATTAGCAATTTGCCCCAGTATGTTGGGTACTCATTTTACCAACCTTGGAAGTCAGGATGGCTGAGTCAACCTGGAGTTCTGACAGAATTGAACTCACAACGTCAGCAGTTTGGGGTACAGTGCTACGGTTTAACCACTACACCATGAATGCCTGCCACAAAATTCATCTCTGGGTTCAACTTTCAAAAACAGAGTTATCTTCATAGTTTTCAGAACTTGGGAAAGGAGATCTATGACTCAGGAGTGGAAACCAAGAACTGGTTGAATGGTCAAGGCAAAGAATGGAGTCCAGCAAATATAACAAAGTCTACTAGGGTTTCCCCCCAAAAAAAGATAACTGTTTAAACCCTTATGAAATACAGATTTTAAAGAAGGACTTGTCTGTTTCTTTTCTCTAAACCAGGGGGTCTCAATGTTTTCACACCATGGGCCTGACCACTCCTCCTCAGACAGCTGAGCGGGCCAGGCACATGGTTTCCTCCATCGTAAATGCTGCCACAAAACGTACTGGGAACATTTGCATGGGTGCGTTTATGGCTGTTTTAAATGCATCTGTTTCCGGGGTTGTTACCACGGGTGGATGATTTGCTGCCACAGGCTGGGTCCAGACTGCAGGCCCTACATTGAGAACCTCTGCTTTAAACAGAAACAAAGCAAAAACCTGGCTGAGCAGTCTCCCTTGGCCATCACAACTTGGAAGGTTTTCTTTTTGGCTTTCTACCTAGAACTGCAAAACCAAGAGGGAAGAATTATCATGTCCTGGTTTAGAGATAAACAGCAGCCCAGTAGGTAGGGCTGCCAGCCACGAATTGTTCCAGTTTGTACACTGAGTTAAAACCAAAAAGGGGAAAGAACCAGTAGCTTCTTTGTTGCTCTCAGCCACAGGGCAGATGGAGTTGCTAGCATCTACTCCTGTTACAAACGATAAAGCAAGATTAGCTGTAGCATATATGCTGGACTGAACATAAATTGAGGATGAAGATCTTTAAAGAGGATCTTTAAAACGATAGTGAATCAGATACTTTCTGCACCAGGCACAAAGATTTCCTAGTGCTCTGGTCTTGCATGCAGGCAAACAGGATTATTGTGGTCTCTGCTTTCATGAGTAGCATTTGCTTCCTTAGATGCACAAGATATAAGAAAGGCTGGGATTGTGTTGCTACAGATGAATTAGACTAGTCAGCCTACTTAGATGTTAAGCCAATTTAAGAGAACTCATTAAAAGCATTCTAGTGCAATCTGGTAACTCTAATTTTCATCAACTCCATCATTTGACTAGTGGAAAGCTCTCCTTGTGAACTGGTTCCTGGAAAAACCCAATAATAATAATAATAATAATAATAATAATAATAATAATAATAATAATAATAATAATAATAATAATAATAATAATAATAATAATAATATTTATATTTATATTTATATTTATATTTATATTTATATTTATATTTATATTTAGACTTCTATGCCTCCCTACTCAGTAAAAACTGACTCAGGGCAGCTTACAGAATCCATCAATATCAAAGTTACAATGAAAAAAATACAGTAGGATACAATATAACAGCGCAATAAGTACAATAGTTACCATATAATAGGTCAATACACATAATAGATCAATACACTATAAGCCCATACACAATAGATCAAACCATCTCATATCTATCTGTACATATTAAACCCAAACCCAAACAGACAAACCCACAGTGTCCCCAATGGAGCCCAAGCTTGACATCCATGACGGAGCCCAGGCTCAGTGTTTGCGATGGAACCCACATCTTGAGTGGGGATGGAAACTGCAGTGGCGAAAGTGGTATTTTGAGGCCAACCAGCCCAGCTCCCAAAGACCAAGTCACTTTTATCTCCCGGCCATGCGTGGGGCCTGGGAGAGGGAAGGTAGATGTTCTCGGCTGAACAGCAAGGAGCCGGTTCGGCTTTTTATCCACCGACCCTGGGTGGTGCCTGAGGGAGAGATGGCAGGTGTTCTTTGCTGGACTGCAGGTCGGTGGGCCATCTTCTGCAGCAATGAGCCGGCTCAGCTTTTCATCCTCTGGCCATGGGTGGGGCCAAAATCAGAGCTCTCATTCTTCAGCCTTGTCATGCTCCATGTGCAGAAATGGTGAAACCCAGGAATGGAATGGGAAAGGCTTGAACATTCTCTGTTTTGCCTGAGTATTCTGCATGATCTCTTATGGCTGAGTAACATCAGCAAAACCCTTCTTGGCAGATACCATTTTATGTGACTGTCAAGAGCCACTGGGCACAGGAGATCCAAGTGATTTAGTTGTGAACCTACCCTGAGAGTAAAAAAACAAAGTATATCTATCTCAGGGACTACAGTGGCTTAGTGGTTAAGATGCTGAACTTGATGACTGGAAGGTTGGCAGGTCAGCAGTTTGAGACCCAAGTGCTGCATGATGGAGTGAGCTCCTGTCTTTGTCCCAGCTCCTGCCAGCTTAGCAGTTCAAAAGCAAGCAATTGCAAGTAGATAAACAGGGACCACTTTGGTGGGAAAGTAAACAGCGTTCTGTGCATTCCGGTGTTTAGTCATGCCTGCCACATGACCACAGAAATGTCTGCAGATGCAGATGGTGCTGGCTCTTTGGCTATAAACAGAGATGAGCACTGAACCCTAGAGTTGGATATGACTGGCTTTCAAGCAAGGGAGACCTTTACCTTGCCAGTCTCACAACTTGCATGGAAACTGAACAGCATGGTTTTGTTCCACACCAGAGTTAGAAACAGGAGGAGGGTTTACTGGGAAGATGTAGAAGAAGAACTATCAGCAGTTCCAAACACAGAGTTTCACCATCATGTTCAGTTTTCAAGGTCCTTCCTACCGTTTGGGAGATTAACATGGCTGCTTCAGGTGCAAAGGCAATAAATTGTTAGTTATTTACTTTGTTCTTGTATTTTTACCAGGCATGCTGGCTTGGAGCATCTTTTCAACCTCTGGATTTACTATTTAAATATGCCAAAATAATTTGGCTGGCTTTGTGACTTAGATGATCTGGGTCAACTGTGCAAGTTTGCCCTGTAAAAGGATGACAGCTCAGCTGATAGCTGTTGAAGAATCAAGTAAAAAATGCTGGACTGCAGAATAAAGCAGTTGAAAATTGATGCATTTTTAATGCTATCAAACGTAACATTACATTTGACAGCATTAAATATGCATCAATTTTCAAAGTGCGCCAGTTTATTCCAGTGGAAAAGCTGGAATAATGAATATGTTTTGTTTTCTTGCCTAAATTGGATCACAATGCCTCTTCCTCCATATCAATTCTTTTTCAGTTCCTGCTCACGTTTATTTATCAGCCCAATTGAAGCCAGAACTTTAAGGCACTGCATGCATCTGCTGAAAAGATTGTGCTTATGTTTATCTGCTTTAGTAAATCTGCTGGATATTTCTGTTTTGGTTTTTTTTTTTACTGTGAAGTACTTAAATAGTACTTGTCTCCCTGTTCTTCTCTTATGTTTGCTCACTTTGTATTTATCTTCCTCTTCCTAGAAAGATGTACCGTACAAAGTATGGGCGCATGCAACAAAGCTGCTGGTGTCATATATTCCTATTGCATGCTGTTCTGCAACATGCATGAAATAAATTAGATCCCCATTTCAAAAGGTTCAATTATCTTTTCAGATGCTTCAGGGGTTCCCAGCCTAAGGCCAACTAGCCAGATCAGGCCAACAGTGCCAATTAATCCGGCCCACAGTGAGGACCCTGCCACTGTGACCGGAAGTGCCAAAATTATTATTATTTATTTATTTATTTATTTATTTATTTATTTATTTATTTATTTATTTATTTATTTATTTATTGCATTTGCTATCCCCCCAATCGGGTGAACCCGACTCTGAGTGACTTACATCAAGGTTAAAACATAGGATAATCTATACTATATATAATTAAAACTTAATGTTTAACTCTAAAAATCATAAAAGTTAAAACAAAATGCGCCAGAAGTGCCAAAAATGCCTCAAAAATGCTCCAGAAGCACCCAAAATGCTGTGAAAACATGCTGTGAGTGCCAAAAATGCAGCAAAAAAGCTGAAAATGTGGCAAAAAAAGCTGAAACACAGCAAAAACATGATCTCACTCCCTCCACTACAGGAAGCAGTGATATCAGCCAAAAATGCACTGTGATTGCACCCACTGCTGCCCCCACTGGTAGTGGTGGGAAGAACACAGTGGCTGGGGACCTTGCCCACAACAACGGCCTGGTGGCAGTTAGTTTGTGTTTTGGTTTGGTTGTTTTATGTGGTTGCATTTTATAATTTTTATTGTACTGTTGTTCTTTTGACTGTAAGCCGCCCTGAGTCACCTTGGCGAGTGGGCGGCAATATAAATCTAAATAAATAAATAAACAAACCATGCCTCCTGCCCGCACATCTGACTGAGAGGGTGTGGTCTGGCCTGCAGTGCAAAAAAAATTGGCCACCCCTGCTTTAGTCAAGGTCTAAGCTTTGACTTCTTATAGCAGGGGTGGCTGTCCTTTTTCTGATGTGGGCCTGAGCACGCCCCCAGACAGCATCATGAGTTGGACCACGCCCCATGGAAGCTGAAGTGGGCACATTTACAGCTGACGTAAATGCACCCACTTCTGTGTTTATGCCAGTCACAGGTGTGTTTGTGCATGTGTGGGTGGATTTTACAGATGATGTAAATGTGCCTACTTCTACTTCTGGGTGTGGTGGAGGCAGTGACGGGCCAGGTGGCATGGCATCAGGGGGGCGGTCCAGCCCATGGGCTGTAGGTTGGGAAGCCTTGCCTTATAGCAACACTGGGAATACATAACATCTCACTATTAAGATCTTTGTAGGGAGAGTTCTCTCTACTGCATAAATAAATGTTGCAATTTTATGAAGGTAGATCTTGCTTTTTCTATTCGTATTTTAATCTCTACCTCGAGATCCCAATTTTCATTTAACATACTCCGCAAATCGACAATTTTATCCACTCTTCTGATTTTATCCATCATGAATTGGTGCTTGGCTTGTAACAAGATATTTAGTCTTCTTGGTGTTGAGATTCAAACAATTTTCTTGGTGTAGGTAAATTACAGTCTGGTCAACCAGCTAGGCTTTTGGAGTAAATCTTCCTATCCATCCTTCTCACACACTCTGAGTTTAAAGACCCTTCAGTGTTCTAGAGAGACTAACCAAAAATTGTCGTGGACATTTGCTTTAAGCTCACCCAGTTGCTATGTAACACTTGATTAAGCACTGACAAAATTTAAGAATAGTAGCTAAACCAAGGCAAGGTCTAGAATTAGGACCACAGATGAACCCATGAACAATGATAAAACAAGCAGGTTATAAGATTTTATGGTTTGTTATTTTAAAAAGGAAACACCCTCATCTCTTTACCCTTTGGATAGAAAGCCAAAACACTTTGAAATATGTGACGGGGTGAGTTTTGTGTCTATTGTACCAAATTTCACTGGCTCATTTTAAAGGAGAGAGACATCACTTGATTCAACCACATCTATGACAGCAGACAGATAGTGCTAAATAATATTTGTCTTTCAGATAGCACATCAAAACACAGTGTTCTGTGGTGTACCGTTTCACTCTATCAGTGTATCAGCTGTCCTGTAGTAACAATTCTGAGCTATGTTTTTTATGATGAACAGAGGTGAAATTTATTTATTTATTTATTTTTCTGATTTATATGGCCGCCCATCTCCAAAGACTATGGACGGCTCACAGAAAAATAAAACCAATCACATTTAAAAAACCAATAAAACCCATTAAAACTGCCACCAAAAAAATACTCCCACTCGTACAGATTAAAAGAGGGAGAATGTGTTCTTACTAAATCAGCCAGCAGGCAGGGGTCACCACATCACTGTCATAAATTCTGTCCTGAGCTAACTTCCACCTCCCAGCATATAGGTTTCTTTTTTCAAGTAGAAGATATCGTTGGCCTTATTTTCTATTGTTGAATGTCTTATCTGTCTGTCATAGGCTTGTCTGCCTGCCTGTCGATGACCTATCTATAATCTAGTTATTTGCCTCTACAGTGCAAAATGTCTGCCTATTTTAACTTCTGCTGAGGGAGGGGCTTGATAAAGATCAAGGCAATCAATACAGTACAGTATTTTTTAAAAACCACTTTGCATCTAGTAAGGCATTCTGTTGGAATGAGGAGTTCAATGTTTTTCTGACATAATTTTATTTTTATTTTTTATTATTATTTTATTCAAATTTCTGTACCGCTCTCCTCACCGACGTGACTGAGGGCGGTTTGACATCACAAAAAAACATTTACAGTAATTCAGATTAAAATTTTTAAAAGATCAAAAAGTTATATATTTTTTAATATACAGGGAAATGATATTGTGTTCATGTGTGCATTTGTGAAGCCTTAAGGAATGTGGTACCCATTCATCCTGAAGTAGTACTACCTGAAAAAGGCTTTAATACTTGATTTTTCTGACTATAATGGGGAAGTCCTTAATTACACCAGAAGAGTTTTAAACAGCTGCATATGTCCTTCTGGGAAATATTCACCGTGACTCTTTGAAAACCGCTTTATGCACATATTTGCTATAGAATCTGCTTATTTTAACATACTGTACTTATTTGTGTATCTGCATAATATTCTGTTCACCTCTAGACATTGTACACTATATACAGTTGAGGGACCAGAATATATCAAAAAGAAAGTACTGTATCAAAAACAATCCTGGATTTCTTCTTTAAAGTTGCAATCCTGCGATTGTTCATTAATAATGATAATAGCAGATTAAAGTGAAGAACAAAATGGTCCCTTTTCTTGCTTTCTGCCTGTCTCATTTAGCAGCAAAATGGGCTTTCAAAGTAGTGGGGGAAGAAGAAAAATCCCAACCCAGTCATAAAGAATTATAATGTGCACAAAGTCTCTCATTTTCTTTCTCTCCTGACAATAAGCCATTGGCACACTTCGTTACTGGCATGCGTTAATTAGGTCTAATTCATAGTTTGTAATAAGTACCCGTAGATAGAAAAATTCTGATGTACTTGTTTTGAGGGAGATTGCTGATTTGTCAGTGTGTGGATATGTGGGGAGAGAGAGAGAGAGAGAGGAGTGTGCAGAAGCTTCTAATGTACCAGACTGGATATCTTTTATAATTTGAAGATAAACACTTACCATCTCCTCTTCTCAGTTACCAGTACCTCCATTAGATACCTCTTGATCTGGCCCAGCCTTTGGAGAACAATAAGGGAACCTGCTTCAGGTGGCAGAATGAAGGTGAAGGAAAATATCAGTGTCTGAAGGGTACAACAGGACTTTTTAAACTAAGTATTGATCCTGGGAGACAAATGATACATGGATTCCACTCTCATCACAGTTCCTCATTCTAAAGACATCCGTAGTAATCATATATCTTAATTCTTTTCTTTTGTAGTGTCAAGTGCTTTGTTGCTTCCCCATTTATTGTACTGCATTATGTACTGACATATGGGGGGGGCGGGAGTAAAGTTTTTATATATATACAGTAATACCTTGCATAACAAATTTAATTCGTTCTGCGAGGCTGCTCGCTTTTCCTATGGAAAAACTCACATAACGAGCTTTTTTAGGGGAAAAACTTGCATAGCAATTTTTTTTCGTTATGCGAGTTTTCCATAGGGGAAGTCGGAGTCACATAGCGAAAAGTTTCATTATGCGAGTCAGATTGCTTTTTGAAAAATCCGCTCATTATGTGAGTTTTTCGCAAAGTGAAGTGCTCGTTAAGTGAGGTTTGACTGTACAGTAATACCTCAGATAATGATTGCATCGGATAACGCTAAAATCGGATAATGATGCAATTTTTTTAAAAAAAATTGCATCGGATAACGCTCTGTTAGCGTTATCCGATGCAATCGTTCGTAGCAGCAGGGTGGCTGGGAATGGGAAGCTGCGCCTGCAGGGGTTCCCTTTATAAGCAAAGGGGTTCCCTTCATAAGCACATCCCAGCGTCTGTGTGGTGGCAATTCCAGTGGCTCGTTCTCCCCCCCCCCCCCAATATACAAATGGACAAGAATACCCTGGAACCCTGCACTGTCAGTATCACTGTGAAGCCTCCCAGTCCTGACCAACCTGTGATTTGGGAACTGCTCCATGCCTTGCTTTATTGGAGGTTTTTATTGCTGGTTTTCATATAAGTTTTCAAATAGTAAAGGTAAAGGTCATCCTTGCTTGAAAACCAGTTGTATCTGACTCTAGGTATGGTACTCATTTCCGTTTAGAGCCAAACAGCCAGTACTGTCTGTCTCTGCATTTCCATGGTCATGTGGCAGGCATGACTAGATGATGTAGCGCATGGAACACTGGTTCTTTCCCACCGAAGTGGTCCCTAGTTATCTACTTGCAATTTCTTGTTTTTGAACTGCTAGGTTGACAGGAGCTGGGACAGAGACGGGAGCTCACTCTGTCATGCAGCACTCAGTCCTTGAACTGCTGACCTGCCCCCCTTCCAGTTGTCAAGTTCAGCATCTTTAACTACTAAACTACCACAGTCCCCTTTTCAAATAACTCACAATAATAATACAGGTAATTAAAAAAAACCCTTATCGTAGATTACCTGAAATGTGTTGTTCCTGTAAACAGGCGTTATTGGACTAGATCAGAAGTTCTCAACCTTTTAAAACCCGTGGGGGGGGGGAGGTCACTCTCCCTCAAACAGCTTCAGGAGCCAGATGACCATTTTGCCCTTCCTCCACCACATGGCACTTCCTGGTGTGGTGGAAGCAGGGGACACACACCATGAAATGGTGCCATGGGCCACATCTGGCCCACAGGCTGGAGGTTGAGAATCCCTGGACTAGCTAGACAAACAGTTTGACCTGAGATATGACAAGTCTTAGAAATATTATCATTAAATCAAAGCTGTTAATGCTAGTCTCAATTTAGAAACGAATTGGGTAATGTTAATGATTTTTTGATAAAAATTTATTCCATTAATTTATAATATGTTAGGTTTAAATGATTAGAAATCAATTAAATGATTAAATACAGGCAATAAAAAGCCAACTCCCAACAGTTAACAAGTTACTATAATATGAAACATAACTTTTTATTCAACTTGTTAACATTGGTGTTGAACAATTTACATAATGACATTTAAGACTATTACTCGTTTTTTTTTTTTTTTTTTTAAAAGATTAGTTTACAATTAATGTGTACAGAAGCTTCCTGTGTTCCTTTTTTTTGTTGGTGATAGTGTTCTTTTCACTTGCTTCGGTGTTTCCTTTGTTTTCATAAGAAAAAAGGAGTTAATGTGAAGGTGACGCAGGTAGATAACAAAGAAAACGAACCTCTGGACAATTAAGGACTCTTTATTCTAAGAACAGAGGATGATAATTCCTTTTACTGAAACATGTCTGAATACTTAATTGAAGTTAAAGGTCAGGGAGAATGGGATGAAGCTTTTGAATATGCAGTAGAGTTTGTTTTTAAAAGGGAAGGCTCAGTATCTCTAGAGGTAGACTGAGGCCTTGGTGGCTTAGTCATTAATACACTGGAGTTCAAGACCCGAGTCCTGGGCAATGGATTGAGCACCCATCATTGTCCCAGCTCCTGCCACCCTAGAAGTTCAAAAGCAAGAAATTCCAAGTAGACAAATAAGTACTGCCTCGGTGGGAAAGGTAACAGCATTCTGTGCACTCCACCGTCATGCCTGTCCCTTGACAATTGAAACATCGGCAGATGCAGAGAGCACTGGCTCTTTGGCTGTAAACAGAGATGGGCACCACCCTCTAGAATTGGATATGACTGGCTTTCAAGCAACAGATATCTTAGGGATGTCTCTGGAATCATCTATAGTCTTCTTAGGTCCTATTGTGCAAAGGGAAGCTGAGAGTAACATAATACAGTAATAATAATTTCTGGGTTGAAAGGATTTTTGTGCAAGAAACTCCTCTCAGGGAGTGCCCAAATGAGGCTCCTTTCATGTCCCCAAGAGCTGGGACAGACTCAGGCGCTCAATCTGTCATGGAGTACCCAGGTCTAGAACTGCTGACTTGATAGTCTTCTAGCTAACAAGGTGAGCATCTTAACCACTGAGCCACCCCAGCCCCTCTGAGAATAACAGAAACATGTTGTGGTGGGTTTTTTAAAATGTATGGTACATCAAAGCCTGTCTTGACCTGAGAAAAGGCTTCAGACTGTATGAATAACACAAACCTAGTTAAAAGAGAGTGTAAGGGTCAAAAGAATTCTGTTCAATTGATTTTTATTCCATTTTCTTTTTACTAGAAAGTGTTTTATTTCTTTAATGGGATGCTACTACTAAATATTTTGTAGGACTACAGTATATAGAATTGTCATCAGTTTTTTTAAAGAACAGAAATTATTCACTTTCCAAACCACCTTTTCCTCTAGAAGGAATGATAAACTGAAGTTGTTGTGCTCCTTGAGGACAAAGCACTGGTCATTGCCTGTGGAGAGTATGGTCATGATGTTGTGTCCCACCTACACAAACTGATGATGGACCAAAACTGCTTCTTGGGTGGCATGAGATGACATCCTCCATTACACCTGAAGTCAACAAGATTGGGTGGTCTATAAGGGGAGCAAAATAGCTCAAGTGACCCCACACTGCTGTGCAGTGTAACAAAGGAGAATGAGCAGGGAACTAGAAATGGCACTAGGCCCGTGATGGCGAATCTTGGCACTCCAGATGTTCTTGGACTTCAATTCCCAGAAGCCCAAGCATTCACCCTGTGAATCCACACAATTGGGTTTTTTCCGATTTATCCGGCCCACGCTGCCCTCATCGTTCCCAGAAGTGGAAGTAAAACGCACCCGCATGGGTGAGTTTTACTTCCACTTCTGGGAGTTACGAGAGCAGCACGGGCCAGATGAATTGCAATAAATTCATTCGTGTGGATTCACAGGGTGAATGCTTGGGCTTCTGGGAATTGAAGTCCAAGAACATCTGGAGTGCCAAGGTTTGCCATCACGGCACTAGCCTATTGTGCCTCAGACATCTGTCACCACCAGAGTCAGTTGCTTCACTCTGCCTTAGGATAGGGCAATGATGGCGAACCTTTTATAGACGAAGTGCCCAAACCATGGCAGGGCAAACTCTGCTGGGGGGAGGGAGGAAGTGTTCCAATTGGGCTTCTAGGCAGAGGGGTGGGGGGAAATCTGTGCTGGGGAAGGGAGGAAGCACTCACATTGGACTTCCAAGCAGAGAGGTGGGGCAAACTGCTGTGGAGATGTTGTATGTGCCCACAGAGATGGCTCTGAGTGCCCACTCTGGCACGGATATCATAGGTTCACCACCACTGGGATAGGGCCAGCCCTGAGAAGGCAGGGAAATTGCTGCTCAAATTCATGCACATTTCCATTTTATTTGTTCTAACTTCAAAATTCACCTTTTCTTTACTTTTTTGTTGCGCACTAGTTCATAGGTTTTCATGTTCATCTTTAATCTTTACCTGAGTGTGCAGGATTATTCTGGAACAAATTTCATATTTCAAAGTTTAGAAAGCTTTCTTTGTTTGCTTGAAAAATGAGTTTTTAAAACCCTCACAGGGCAACCCCAGCAACTTGGAGGAGATTAAATGCCTGGCTATAGATTTCCACCCCCTCTCATATTTGACTCAGGGAGAATTAGCTTTTAAGCATTGATTTGTTTTTGTTTGGACGGGACCAATGCAAACATTTTATGCTGGATAAATAGATTTATTCAAACAGATGCCTTCATTTGATTGATGGCTCACTCAATAAAAATGCCATTTGCATCACAGAAAGGTCTTGGCGCAAATATATCTTTTCTGATCTCTGTGGGAAAGGTTTGGAGGAGGTGGTGGTGGAGAAAACAATAAGATACTGTACTTGGAGACAGTATCAGTCAACCATTTAAAAAACAATGACTTTATAACTTATGAAAAGAAGATGGTCTGTAATATAGTTTTTGTTCCACTTATCAGATTTAGATAAAGTCCCATGGCTTACTAATTTAAAAAGAGTTGGGGACCACATCTTGGAAAAATAAAAAAATAAATAGTTGATTTAAAAAGTTATGCTATGGCAATAGAATAGACCATACTGCCAGCAACTCAACACCAGTTGTCAGGCGGCAGTTAAGTAACCTGACCACTCTGAGGACTAACAGCTTTGGGTGCTGAAGTCCACAGAGAAGGATGATGTTCCCCAAGTAGGTTAAATTCCACTTGAACCCATCTTGATGGAGGGCAGCAGCTTCATCAATACTGGCCTTGGCCCTATGTGGACTTTGTCTGTCAAAAGGGCTCAGGACCAGAAGGTGACTCGCAGAACCGGATCAGTGATATGGGCGTCATTATTATGCCCCTCCCCATGTGCCCACCCCAACATATTGTATTATATTGTAATGTAATGTCTGTAAGCCGCCCTGAGTCGCCACAGCGAGTGGGCGGCAATCTAAATTTGAAATAATAATAATACAGTAATACCTCATATAACATTAGTATCGAATAACACTAAAATCGCATAACATCAAGGAATCTGGGGGGAAGAATTGCATCAGATAACATTAAGATCCTATGGGATGCTTCAGATAACAACCGCGAAAGCCTGTGTGGTTACAATGTATCTCTATGGATCCCATAGAGGATCAGATAACACTAAAAATCATATAACACCAAGACTTGTGGAACCAGGTTTTAGTGTTATATGAGGTTTTACTGTAATAATAATAATAATAATAATAATAATAATAATAATAATAATAATAATAATAATAATAATAATAATAATAATAATAATTAGTATTAGTATTAGTATTAGTATTAGTATTAGTATTAGTATTAGTATTAGTATTAGTATTAGTATTAGTATTAGTATTAGTATTAGTATTAGTATTAGTATTATATGCCGCTCTACTCACCTTGCTGAGGCGAGTCATGCAGAAGGCAGGTGAAAGGCCACTGCGTTATATTCTTAGGACAGTCTCCATGGCTGATCACCATGATGATCACTAATATTCAGATTCAGATATGTCAGAAGAAGAATAAAAGTTGTTAATCTTAAAGCTGCCATACGTCTCTCTCTATGTAGATTCTATTGTATGGGTAGCTGCATGTGACATAGCCCCATGGTCTTTTCTTTCCTGGAAGAGGCCATGGTCCTTGGGTTTCCATGGCACGCAATCATTTCCAGTTCCATCCACTTGAAATTAGAGGAGCTGTAATTTGAATTTCACCAAGATGGCCACTACCCTGTCCCTTTATGTCTATTACGCTTTGGCACAAATTCCTAGATATTGATTATTGCTAAGAGACCCCCTTTTCCTTACATTTTTGGATAACAAGTTGATGCTGCCCTCTATTCCATGTACAGAAGCTGCCAAGATTGGCAGTAGAGCCTACTTCAATATAGCAGTGGCATAGAGTCCTCTACCACACTGATGGGTACAGGACCTACATAGTGATGATGTCCTTCAAGGAAGAGAGGAACTAAGAAGTCTCAATCCAGGGACTGCCACTGTTGCCTCCAACATATGAGACTTGAACCACTTGCCTCACAGCCCAATGGCAGGTCCATCCTTGCGTCTCTCTACTGTCTTCTCCCCTCCCTGCACAAACTTTTCTCTTGGGTGTGGTCACTGGATAAAATCACAGAAGTTGGCCCTTCTCTTTTATCTCCCCCAGTTCTCTCTCTTTTGCTCACTCCCATTATCCTTCTCCACTCACCGCTTTTCACTCCCACTTGCTCTTTTTAGAGTAGTGTTTCCCAACCTTTGGATTTGGACTTCAATTCCCAGAAGCCTAAGTTAACTCCCCTACTGTTTTAGGCTTCTGGGAATTGAAGTCCCTTTGTGGGGCCTGAGCCCCATTTTGGGAACCATGGAGCAGGAGAACCAGGGCACTGAAATTTGGACTGTGGTGGCTTAGTGGTTAAGATGCTGAACTTGACAACTGGAAGGTTGGCAGGTCAGCCGTTTGAGACCCGCATGCTGCATGACGGAAAGACCTTCTGTCTCTGTCTCAGCTCCTGCCAGCCGAGCAGTTTGAAAGCAAGAAATTGCAAGTAGATAAATAAGTACCACTTTGGTGGGAAGGTAAACAGTGTTCTGTGCACTCCAATGTCTAGTCATGTCTGCCACATGTCCATGGAAATGTCTGCAGTTGCAGACAGCACTGGCTGTTTGGCTATAAACAGATGAGCACTGAATGCTAGAGTCGGATACGACTAGCTTTCGAGCAAGGGTGACCTTTACCTAAACATTCCCATACTCCTTCCTGTCCTAAGCATGCATATCACCTCTCAACATGTCTCCCCATACACAAAACAGAGGAGCTCACTATGGAATCAGTATCCCATCAAGCATTCAAACCAAAGCCATCCTCTCCCTCATTTCTCCACATAAGGTAATCTTAATTTATAGGGCTGTGAAGCACATTCTCAGATGTTGCTAATTATGATTCTGGCTGTCTTTCCTTTATTCACTGTCCTCCCTCTCCTTTTCCTTCTCTTCCTCTTCTTTCTTCTCTTTCTCTCTCCTTTCTTCCCTTTTCCCTTCATATCTTGCTTTCCTTTTCTCTCCCCCTTCTCTTTCTATTCTTCTACTTTCCTTTTCTCCTTTTGTCAATTTTTCTCTCTTCTTCCTTTTGCCTTCTGTTTCTTTCCCTCCCCATTTCCCTCTCCTTTCTCTCTCTCTCTCTCTTCCCCCATCCTTTCTGTCCTCTCTCCCCTACTCTCTATTTCCTTTTGCCCCAAGCTTACTTAGAGACCTTCAGCACCACCAAAATAGGCGCTCACTTGATGAGCTGCAGTCTCTCCACAGCCATATAATTCATAAACATGCCCTTTTTTGACTTCTGTGGGTTATTTTTCAATGTGAAGATTCCACAGAAGGGACAAAAAAGATCATGTAATAAATCACATCTCTGTGCATGCAGTGCCTTGTCTCTGGTACCGTGTTTGTGTCTTGGAAAGGCCAGCAGGATGCTGCAGCACCTGACATTAAACAAAGCCATCCTTCACAAGTCTGTGGCAAAATACTTCTAAAGTATTGTATTGTTACAAGACATTCCTCCTATGGTAGATACTATCTGTCTCTCATTCCACAAAAAGATAATTCCACTACCAGTGGGTTGCTTGATAAAGCCCCAGACTCAGTATCTTTTTGATATGAAAAAGATGAGTTTAGGGACAGTCTGTTGATGTCCCTCCAAGCTTCTGCAGAAATAATATGTAGAAATGAAAGAAAAACTATGATTTCTACATAAAATCCAAAAGCAAGAGTGGGCAGTGCCTTTATTGGACAATGAAAATGTTAAAAAGAAACAGGTTCTATAATACCCCTTATTCAGGCTGGGCATTGCATAGCTTGAAGGGGTGAAGGGAAAGAAACAGAAAAATCTAAAAACTGTCCTGGTGTTGCTGGCTGGATAGCTCATTGAGTTAAGGTCTCTGGCTGGTTGGGAGTTTGATTCCCGACTATGCCTCCCAGGAGAAGAGTAGAAGACTCATCCTGTGTAGTCATAGGCACATTGCATAAGTACAAGGTGCCCAGAAGAAAGAGATGGTAAAGCACTTCTGTGTAGTCTCTACCCAGCAAACCTTGGAAAGGGTCACCATAAGCCAGTACAGTATTGACTTGATGGCATAAAATTATTACTGCATGTTGGCTTTGGCACCCATCGGTTTTGTCCATCAGACTTCTGTCCAGTGTGCTTTATTAGCTTCTGTGTGATGCAAATGAACAGTGAGAATTCTGATCCTCCTTCTCTGCACAAAAAAATACATTTTGGTGGCACTGAATGTTTGGGGGCACACCATGCGTTATTGGTTGATTTGTAAAAACTAGTTATTCGGTTTAGTCCAACTGTGTGAATCAGGCTAACAGACCTAGAAGAAAAAAAGGAACCACATTTTTAGTTATAAAGGAAGGCTAAATTTAAAAAAGCCAACCAAGTAACATGCAAAAGCTTGACAGAAGGAAATTTTTTTTTGACATGAATGAGCAGATCTGGGATTGCTAAACATAATGGTTGTGGGAGGAAGACAATCTCAGATCAACAGATAATTAATTTAGAGGTTATGCAAAATCTGCCAGATTATTTTCTTTGAAAGGCACAATCATATTTAAATCTATATGTTTATATGGTTGCTTACGTAGGGTAAAAATGTTTGCAAGAAAAGCATAAGAGAGACAGGTGTATTTTAAAAACAATTAGTAGGAATTATTTCAGTGCTAGCTTAAATGCTAGTGAAACATACCAAGACAATCAAAGGAAACATTTGATGATTTGCCATCCCATGAGTGGATTGACTCCAGTAAATGATACTTTGAAGGGAAAGTGTGATACAGTAATACCCCAGATAAAGATTGCATCGGATAACGCTAGAATCTGATAATGATGCAAGTTTTTTGGAAAAAACTTGCATCGGATAACGATTCTGGATAATGATTCTTAGCGTTATCTGATGCAATGATCTGTGGGTGTGGGGTGGTTTGGGTAGAACTACCCAATCCACCCCCCACCTGCAGCAGTCTCTGCGACTGCAGTAGGGTGAGGGAAAATGACCTGCCTTTCCCCCCGACCCTACTGCAGTCGCAGAGACTGCTTTTTTCTTTCTTTCCCTCCCTGTATTTAAACTACAGGGAAGGGGGAAATAGAGAGACGTGATTGGTTCTCTAGAGAGGGAAGAAAAACTATGAACAAGCAGTTCTCTCTCTCCCTGTAGTTTAAATACAGGGAGAAAAAAAGACGCGATCACATTGAAACACTGTGAATCTTGCAATATTAAGGCACACACACACACCCCACACCCAAAAAATTGTCATTTACAGTGCTTACATTATCTTGGCGAGGGGCATCAATTGCATTCATTTTTGGTATTCTTAAAAGTTTTTTTCATTTCTAACTCTTTGTTTGTTTGTCTCAGCGCTTCTTTATCAGTCACTCTTAGCATTCTGTCATAAATTCACATTTCAAATGTTTATGCCATTTTTCTGGTCACTTCCTTGGTTCTTAATCCTCCTTTGAATCCAATCTGCATGTTTTTTGCCCCTTCACACTTATAAATTTTGTCATGGATTATATTAAAAAAAATCTTGAGGAAGTGACTCATTAAAGTTATTGTTCTCTGGTTCCTGCAAGTTTTCGAGGAGCTTTGACATTTTTCTTTTTGAATAATGTAATAAAGGTCAGTCTCATCAGATTTCATATAGGATTCCTGTTCTGTAGGATTGATTGAAGAAATTCGCTAAGTATCTAAGTTGTCATTTTCTAGTAGCTTCATCAGTACTATGGAAACGTCATTAAATCCAAGGGTTTTGCCTGTTTTTTGTTAGAAGCATTGCATTTCAGATTTCTGTGCTTCCAATCCTATATCAACAGCTGATACAATTGTGTGCTGGCTGGCTTCAGCAACAGGCACCACTGTTTTCTGAATTTGCCTGCTATTCCCTTCATCAGTTCAAAGACAGAAATTGGAAATGCAATGCATCTGACTTTTAAAAAGGGCAAAGATCTTGGACTCACTGACATTTTCATTAAAACCATCAAACACAGTGAAAATTCCTGCCAATGCGATTGTGCTGCATCCCACCATTAAACAAATAGTTGTACAACCACAGGATGCACAACCCAGTTATACAGCTGTTTCTAGTTGTGCATCTGCTTTCACGGTAAGTTTTTGGAGGGGTAGCCATATTAGTCTGTGTGGGCATTATCAGGCAAGAAACAAAACGAAGGCAAAAGCAAAACAGAAAGAAAAAAAGTGTGACACCTTAAACCCAGGGTTCCCAACTTAAGGCCCATGAGCCGGATCCAGCCTGTGGAACCTTTTCATCTGGCCCCTCACCCATCCAAGGGCATTCAAGAAACAAAATGGCCACCTCCTTGAAGCTCTTGGGACAAAATGGCTACACCCATTGTGCAGGCAGGGCAAAATGACCGTCTGGCCCTTGAAGCTGTTGGAGAGAGCATGACCCGGCCCCTGGCTTGAAAAGGTTGGGGCCCCCTACCTTAAAGACAAACTGCTATACAGTACTTCAGTGTGAGATACCACTAGGTGGGAATTCCCAACATTGTTTCATGGGATTTGCATCTGCACAGTAGAGTACTGTACTCCTGAGTGGAATTTGGGTCAGAATCCTGATTGCTGATAGTGTTGAGAGCATTTCTAAAATAGACCAACACTGCAGTATTCCAGAAGAATCCATTCTAGAAATGGGGGAAGCACATATCAAACTGTCTGAGAACATCATCAATCCATGCTCTGCCCACCTAGGGTTAGATGGATCACTTTGTTTCCAGACTGTGTCCATTTAGCATCTGTTCACCCATAATTGTGTCCCATTCTGTTTCCACATTAATCTGCAATTTTTTAAAAACCTTCATGGAAGTTTGCAATTAAACACTGATTTAAATATACATTTTGAAATGTACTCCCACCTCCAAATACACATTATGACTGATAGAGAGAAATATTTAAATAATGTTAGCATATAAGTATCAAGACATATACATTCCTCTCATCTCTAGGATTATGCTGATTAGCTTGCTTTGTTTGGATTTAAAGATTTTAAATTTATTTGAAGTCTGATTTCACAAATGCAGAAAGACTGGCTCAGTTGTCATCTTGGTGCAAAGTGAATATGTTTTCAGCTCTAATTAAAGGCTATGTCTTAACTTCTACCTCTGGCATCATTTATGGAACTTTACAAGGGAAGGCCAAATGATACTACCTTCCACTCCACTCTCCCAGTGTTTGATGGTTCTGCTATTGTTTCTCCTTTCACAAAGAATGAATTAAGGAAGGAAAAATGGAAGAGCTGTACTACAAATTTTGGCTGCTACTGCTAGAAGCCTTCTATCTAGAAGCAGCATATGGTGCTTAAAAATGAGATAGATTACAACATTTGGAGAAGCATGAAACCCGGTGGATAACTGTCATGTAGTCTGCACATGAACCCTCAATCTCCAGGTCAGATCAGTTTCTATTAGTATTCACAACAAGTGAATTCCTTAGACAAGCCACCTGCCTGTGGTGCTTTGTCATAGTGTATGTGTGTAACATCCATATGGATGAATAAGGATTACTTTCAGACCATTGATACTTTCCCTACAAGAACTTTCTGAAATTTACACCTTTATTCTTAAACATAAGAAAAAGACCTTGAAATTTAAAAATTGCTTGACAGAGGAAGGAAATTAAGTCTTTGTCCATCCAGGGCTGGGGTAGCTCAAGTGATTAAGATGCTGAACTTGCTGATTGGAAGGTCAGAGTTTGATTCCGGGTACTGCATGACAGAATGAGCTCCTGTCTCTGTCCCAGCTCCTGCCAACCTAGCAGTTCGAAAGCAAGAAATTGCAAGTAGATAATTAGGGACCTTTGGTGGGAAGGTAAGCAGCATTCCATATTGAGGCATGCCTGCCACATGTCCATGGAAGCATCTGCAGGCGCAGACTGCTGGCTCTTTGGCTATAAACAGATATGAGCACTGAACCCTAGAGTCGGATACAACTAGCTCTTAAGATCTGGGTTGAAATCCTTTTTTATTCAGACATGAATGAAATACTGATTTAGGTAACCACCTCTCCTTCTTCTAACTGTTTTTTTTTTTTTCATTTTTAAACCTGTTGGTGTACAACAGTAGCAGAGTCGTGTGCAGCTGCTAGCAAGATGTGCGCACCTGGCAAGGTTGGCCTCTCTTGGCAAAAACAGGCAGACAGTTCTTGGCTCAAGGCAAACTTAAAGTTGGTTTGCTTAGGAAGTAAAAGGTGTAAGTATATGCAGTGTAAGACAAAGCAGAAATGTTTTCTCAGTTGAGCCCACTGAGACAACTCAGTTGCTTTATATACAAGTCTATACAGTCCTGTCCAGTAGAGTAAATACAAGCTTCTGTCCTCCTGGTGGAGGCTTATCCAAAGCAGTCCTCTGCTCGGCAGACACAGATGGCTTGTCAGGCAAAAGCCATCATCAGGATTCAGTCCTCAAAGTCGAACGGGCAGTAACCTTTGTTCAGACCTTATAGCAGAGAACACTCAGTCAAGTTCAGCATTGAAGCTTAAGGAAGTCCAGTATACGAGCTGGCATCAGTGGAGCAAAGCAGCATTGAAGCTAGCTTTGGAAAGCAGCTCAGCCAAGCTCCTGGTGAGCCTAAGCTGAAGAGTCTGCGATCCTGCTCTCATCTTTATACAGTGGCCCACAGAACACACCAGGGTAAAGTCCCAATACCTGTGTGTTCCTACAGCAGAGCCTTAAAGGGATCACAATCACAATATGCCTTGCAATCCAGTTAGGGTGTAGGGTGAAGACTTACAAATTCTAACAAAACCCTATATAACAGTCAGATGGAATGTGTTCTCCATACTGGGAATGGAGAGGATTGAAAATATCACATGTTTGTGTTTTTGAGGAGACTGTGAATAAGGAAAAAAAATCAAAATTACCAAAAACTACATATTTGTTTAAAAACAAGATGAAAAGCAATCCAGATCTTTCAAAAGTGAACGTATGAGAAAGCTAACCTGAGAGAGATCCACCCCTAGAATGCCAAGCTTACACAATGAACTCAAGCTACTAACTTAGATTGCAAATTAAACCTTTCTTTCTATAGAGTGAAAAGAAGGGCATTCTGGATTCCAGGACAAAAGCACCTGTTGGGACTGAAGACAGGTTGTGTAGGGGAACAGGTGACTTAGCCCCTTCTTTCTCAGCTCTGCTGAAATGTACCTTGCTCCTCATATATTTGGTCTCACTGTCAGGAAAGCAGCTTAGGTGAGTGCAATTTGGTGCAGATGAATGACTTTGAAGGAACAGGGTTAATGCACAGGCAATGCAGCTGAGCATCTGCTTAGCATGAAGGAGAATTACTCTTTTACTTACTAAAAGAAAGGCTTGGTTGTGATGCCTCTCCCGTTTCTTTCCATCATCTCACACTTTCAAGGTGCTCTTGCCATAAAGAACTTGAAGCATCCCTCCAGAGAGCTAAAAGGTTGGTAAGGCAATACGAACATAGTTACAGAAGGCACTGCTTTTTCAATCAGTGTGGCATCTTAAGCCTCTTCCTGTATGTCCTTTTCCTTGGGAGGGAAAAGCGCAGACATAACTTACTTGTTGCCAATGCTAAAGATCCATTTCCCTTGAGACAGAGATTCTGTTGCTGGTATCTTGCTGGTATCTACCATAGCTTGCTTGTGACCTAAGCCAGGGTTTCTCAACCTTGGGCTTCCAGATATTCTCAGACTTCAATTACCAGAATCCTCAGACAGCAGGTGTACTGACTTGGGCTTCTAGTTATTGAAGTCCAAGAACATCTGGGGGCCCAAGGTTGAGAAACCCTGACCTAGGCTATTTCACTGAAAATCAGGCCCATGGTCAGCTCACCATAGGCAGCACCAGGATGGCAGCAAGCTTAGACTGGTAAAGGTCACCCTTGCTCAAAAGCCAGTCATCTCCGACTCTAGGGTACAGTGCTTACCTCTGTTTCATAGCTGAAGATCCAATGGTACCCTGGCAATTATCTGGAGCCAACTGAAAGCTTAAATATTCCTCCTTCCAGCAGACTATTAGGTGCTTAAAGGGATGAGACTGGGAAGAGCTCATTTTTGGGAATCTAACTTTAGAACCTCCCTGTCAGCACGAACTGCTGCATTGCTGAGCTTTCTTGATGAGCTCTTGATGTTGGTGAAGGGGGAACAGGTCAGTCTCCTGGATGGACTATCTGAGAGACAGTATTGCTAGTTCTTAGGGCTAGGTAGGTATTTCCAAAGCTGTCTATCTGTATTTTGTTACTGAAACAAAGCAATTCTGATTACTAGCATTCATATGTATATACAGTATACAGTATGAGTTTGCATTCTTGACAGATGTAATCTTTAGGTAGGTGAATGCTTTCACTTTCCTGTCACTGTATAACACTGGTAAAGTTGTTAGTGATTAAATAAATTGGTTGTCCAGATACTCATACTGATTTGCAGTTTTTCTTATTTTATAAAACTTAGCAAGTTTTTTATTCTTTCACTCAAAAGAAGGAGCTTTTCCTTTGATATGGCCCAAGCTATTCTCCTCCCAACCCTGCATAAGCCCTCTTCTGTTTCACAAATTTTACAAATACTAGTTTTTTAATGTTGTAGACTCTTTACTCGTAGCACCCAAAAATAGCACTCTTCCCTGATTCTCAAAGAGTTTTTAGGATATTAGTCTGTTAGACCTGTCCTTCATTTGATTAATTCAGCCATCTGAGGCCAAAAGTTCACTCCAGTTCCCACCTACTCTGGGTATCTTTATAATTTTATAGATTCTGTTGTGCAACACCAATATGAAACCCATATCTTTGGTCTCATTGGGTTGTTGCCTGAGCATTTCAACAGTGCCTGCACAATGTCACATTTCGTGATGCTGCAGTGACACCACAGGGAATAGTCTGCAATTAGATGTTAGAGTTAATCTCTCTTTTGTGTAATTTAAACAGGTGCTGTAAATGATATTTGCAACCAGATGTTGAGGCAAAGCTCTCCCTTGTGTAATTTAGAGGTGTTTATATTTTACAGTCCTGTTGTTTGGAGGTATTCCTCAAGAGTCAAAGAGAACTGCCAGTTCCATGTGCTTCCTGAAACACCAATAATGCAAACAGGAGCTTCTCAAACTCACCAGGAATCTACAGAGTTAAAATGTAGTGTTCATTGCTGACTAGTTTCATTGCCAGAGGTATTTCCTATCAAAGGCTCCTCTGTCCTTGGCCCTGCAACTAACAGCAGCCCAAGTCCAACATCTTGCTGGTGGACATCTCCTTGTGTGATGAGACTCCTCCCAACCATCCTTCCCTCTATACTGCTCAGAAAACTGCTCTAGAAAGTTCCTAGCCCTCTGATGCAGATTTGGGGGTATGTAGGGTGCTTGTGGCATGGGAGAAGGTGAGTTTTCCCCTCTCAAAGTTCTGTATAGTAGTTGGAACCAGTTCCTTTAGCAGAACAGTCACACTCTATCTTGGTGAATATGCTTTGACCTCTATGTACAATATGATACCACATTGTCTGAGCAATGTGCAAGTAATGCTGTCAGCATCTCGTTTGATGTAAATAAAACACCCATAAAAATGGGAAGCGGTTGAAATAAAGAAGCAGATTGTATGGAATGTGTGTTCTAGAAATAAATAATTTGATGTATTATTCTCTAGGTACAGTTATCCCAGTGATTTCCTTAATGTACTTGCAATGTGTTTTATTTGTGTTGTAATTTGAGTTCCACATATTTTTGTGATAGATTGGGACACTTTCAGGGAATTTTTTATTTCTCATTTTTAGGAAGATTTTGTTGATTTTTAAGAAGATTTCTTGTGGGGATTTTGATTTTTTTTAAAAAATGTTATTTTGTGTCCTCTTTAGGGTCACATGATTCATTTAGCTTCTACATCGATGAGGCTTCTCCAGTCGGACCTGAACAACCAGAAACGGTCCAGAATTTTGTCTCTGTGTTTGGAACTGTGGCCAAGAAGCTGATGAGAAAATGGCTGGCAACACAGACGATGAACTTTACGAGCCAGCTGGGAGCAGGTATACGGTATTTTGATCTGAGGATCTCCACGAAGCCCAGAGACCCTGACAATGAACTCTACTTTGCTCATGGTTTATTCAGTGCCAAAGTCAACGAGGGCCTTGAGGAGATCCGTGCCTTTCTTGCTGAACACCATAAAGAAGTGGTCTTGTTGGACTTCAATCACTTCTATGGAATGCAGAAATGCCACCATGAAAAACTGGTCCAAATGCTCAAAGATACTTTTGGGAGTAAAATGTGCCCTGCCATATTTGCCCACGAAGTTTGTCTCCAGTACCTGTGGGAGAAGGATTATCAAGTTTTGGTCTTTTATCATAGCCCAGTGGCTTTGGAAGTCTCATTTTTATGGCCGGGACAGATGATGCCAGCTCCATGGGCAAACACAACAGATCCAGAAAAACTGATCCAGTTTCTTCAGGCATCAATCATTGAAAGAAGGAAGAAGGGCTCTTTTTTTATATCTCAGGTGGTGCTGACTCCCAAAGCTAGCACAGTGGTCAAGGGGGTCACTAGTGGTCTCAGAGAAACAATCACTGAAAGGTGAGTGGCTACATTCTGAAGAGTGGTCAAGGAACTGGCAGTTCTACTACATTTGTTCATAAACTTCTGCTAGAGAGGCAAAGAGTGCTTGTTGGTTTTCTTCCAGTTTAGAAAAGTTACTTTTTTTGGACTGTAGCTTTCAGAATCCCTTAGTCAGCACTGCAGTCCAGAAAACTAACTTTCCCAACCTAAGGTTTCTCTGCATTTCATCCGATATTAGGGACTGTGGTGGCTCAGTGGTTAAGAAGCTCACCTTGTTAGCTGGAAGGCTGGCAAGTTGGCAGTTCAAAACCCAGGTACTGGGTATGGTAGATTGAGCATCCATCTCTGTCCCAGTTCATGGGGACATGAAAGGAGCCTCATTTAGGCGCTTCCTGAGCAGAGTTTCTCCCGCAAAAAAATTCCTTTCAACCCAGAATAATTTCTGACATGAAATTATTATTATCTAATATTGATTGTGCCCTAAATGCATGGAACTGAAAACAAGAGCTATTACTGGTACTTCAATAAAGGATTAACTAGTAAGAAGTTAAGTAATGGTAGTTTTAAAAAATACAATTTTCCACTTCTTTTCATTACTGGTGAATGCTATGAATTATTAACTAGAGAAAGTGAGTTCAAATGTGTATCCTTGAATTTAGGATGTTGTGAAACTCTGCTCCTGTTCCGGGATACAATCCTGTCCATCCCTGTACGCCTACACAGAATTTCAATTTGGAACCAATCTACTGTTTTGCTTTGTGCAGCGATGGACAGGATAATGAGGATTGCCATTTTACATCCTGATCAATTCAGTGATACCTACTTCTGATTAGACATTTCTGCCTAGAGTGGGGAGATAGATGATTCTTTAGTTATTGTTGGATTTCAGGTCTCATCTGTTCTAGTAACCCAGTGACAGCGGTGGTGAAGAATTATTCCCTGCCTTTAATTTACAGCATGGTGCTTCTTCTTCCATATCCAGGCCAGATGTGAAACTGCCAAAATGAAGACACCTTTTGGTGAATTCATTCTGCAGTTCCTTTCACCTGACTTAGTGTGAGAAACATTAGCTGGCAACACAAGGTTGCCATTACCACAATCTTCAAGGATGCTCTTTCTGTGTATCCCAGCATGGTGTTGTGAACCTATAACTATACACAAGATACTTTCTCCCATTCTGAATAACTGTTTAAGCAGATTTGCACAGATCCACAGTACTGCCTCTGGGTTGTTGTGCTCGGAAAGGTCCATTGGAAATCCCTGGGATTCAATTTTAGACATGACTCATTTCTGTCCCACTGAATTTTAGCCAGTCTTGGCATTTTGGGGCAAGCGGCACCATTTCCCACCCACACTGCCATGATGAATGGGCAAGAATGCACAGGAAACGGGAGAGTAGAATGTCTTACTCTCCAAAAGAAAAAGAAGGTACAGTATAGGAGTTTAAAAAACAAGAATGAATAGGGACAGGATGGGTTCCAGTTTACTTTTCCCAATACTCTGGATTTCACTACCCTCTGGGTTTTGGTGAAGCCACAGTTGTTCCCTAGTTACAGCCCTGTTGTCCAATGTCATGATTGGCAACCACTGCCTGATAGAGGTAAAAGTACTTGACAGATAAGTAAAGGTCTCCCTTGCCTGAAAGCCAGTCATATCCAACTCTAGGATGCGGTGCTCATTTCCATTTACAGCCAAAGAGCCAAAAGTATCTGCAGCAGCTGATGTTTCTGTGGTCATGTGACAGGCATGATTAGATGCCAGAGCACACGGAACACTTACCTTTGGCACTGAAGAGGTACCTATTTATCTACTCACAATTTCTTACTTTTGAACTGCTGGGTTGGTAGGTGCTGGGACAAAGGAATCCTGGAAATCACTCCATCGTGCAGCACTCGGGTCTCAAACTAATGACCTGTCGACCTTCCAGTCAACAAATTCAGCATCTTGACCACTAAGCCACTACAGTCCCCTAGCTGACAAATACACATCTTTAAATATAACTTACCAAATGAGAATTAGACAGGAGATATTTTGCCAGGGGACAGGAATATATGTGGTCAGTCATAAGGGTTCTGCTGGTCATTTCCCCCTTCTGCTGTATGCTTATAACAAAGGAGCTTGTACTGACGCCATGTGCTGACGCACAAACACAGTTCCACCTGTCACAAAAGCTGCTTCACTAACGCAGACAAGGATGTGGTTTATCTCTCTTGCTCGGAATGAAAAATTGCTTTGCTTCCTCCCTTCTCCTTTGAAACACCACAGCAACTGCATAGTACAGGAGTATCATTATGGTTGAGAGGGGGAAATGGAGAACCCTCCATATCTCCTATAAGATGCTAGCTCAATAGTTAAATCACTATGCCTGTTTTAGGCTGATAATGGTTATGTACAAGCAGTGCTATTGAAATTTGAGGTGACTGGGAAGGCATACAATGATATCAGTTATTATGAATAGAGGGGGAAAGGAGATTCCAAATATGTCTTTTCTGAACTCTCAAATACAGTCTGGTTTAATATGGCACATGTCCCCTGTTGGCAAGGGTGATGAAGGGACAATATCTTACCAGGACTCTGCCTGTTATTTTCTCTTTCCAGGATTCCTTTCTAGATTTCCATTTGCCTTTCTAGGTTTGGTTGATACAATTCCTTGATATCTTGGAGTTGTTATTCAGTGAGGAGTTCATGCATTGGTAAACATCTCTGCAACAAAATTCCACACGTGCAAATGGACTTGAGAAATCAAGTCCATCTGCATGCTGTTTTTTAGCCATTTGAATATCATATCACCCACTGGCTAGGCAGACCATGACGTGTGCCCTCTGTTTTCACCTTGCCCAAGGGATCTGACTGAAGTTGCTTTGGTGAGTTTTAGTCCTTGCCTAGCATCATTGACAAGAGATGGGCAACACTGCCTAGTTAGACTGCTCAAGCCCCTGCCCCCTAGCAAGGCTCTCACCTGGTGGGGGTAATAATACAATTCAGATGCCTTACAACAGGGATGCCCAAACTATGGTCCATGGGCCAGATCTGCCCCTTGATGCCAATTCATCTGTCCCCTGACGCTCTTGCTACTCCTGTAGAAGTATATAGCTAGGGGACTGTGGTGGGTTAGTGGTTAAGAAGCTTAACTTGATGCCTGGAAGGTCAGCAAGTCAGCAGTTTGAGACTCAAGTGCTGCATGAGGGAGTGAGCTCCCGACTCTGTCCCAGCTCCTGCCAGCTTAGTAGTTTGAAAGCAAGAAGTTGCAAGTAGATAAACAGAGACCACTTCAGTGGGAAGGTAACCAGTGTTCTGTTCACTCCAGTGTTGCATCATGCCTGCCACATGTCCATGGAAACCTCTGCAGACAGAGACAACACTGCCTCTTTGGCTATTGATATGAGCACTGATCCCTAGAGTTGGATATGACTGGCTTTCAAGCAAGGGCAACCTTTACCTAATATATAACTACCATGACTGTATATATTTATCTATGGGTGAAATTCTGTTGGTTGAAACTCTAGGACTGATCAGAAAAGGTCATACCTAGTGAATGCATAGCAAGTGGGATTAGTAGGAAACATCATGCCACGTTTGCAGAAGGGCATGGGTGTTGAAAACTTTGAGTAATTCTAACAGAAATGCTGCATCCCACCTAAGCTGCTTCTGTGTCCCACTAGTGGTGTGTATGTAAAACACTGGTTGAGAATCGCTGGCCAAGCATACTGCTAAAGAGACCTCTTGTCCCCTAACTGCAGCCCTTTCAGAATCAAAGGAAAATTAGACAAGATACTAAGGCAAGGTTGAGACCAATGCACAATACATTTGTTTCTACAAAAGTCATCACCATGGCTGATCTTCTCAGTAACACTTGTTCTCCTCCTCCTGCTGTATCCAAATATTGGTGATCCTCACTGCAATCAGCCATGAAGACTGTTCTGAGAATATAATGCAGTGGCCTTTTGTCTGCCTTCTGCATCACTGCACGACCCCCATACCACTGATCCAGTTCTTTGAGTCACTTTCTGGTCTTGAGGCCTTTTGTCCTCATCGGTCTGAGGCCAGTATTGATGCTGCTGCTGCCCTCCAGCAAGATGGATTCAAGTGGGGTTTCATCCATTTGGGGACAATCATCCTTCCCTGTGGACTTCATCACCCAAAACTGTTAGTCCTCAAGGTGGTCAGGGTAGCTAACCTCCACCTGACACTCAGCATTGAGTCGCTGGCAGTATGGTCTGCTCTATTACCATAGCAGGATAACCTGGTCAGACAGCCCAGTAACACTATGCATCTCTAATGTTTCTTTTCTTTTTTAAAAGTTCCCATAAGAATCGTTTGCATTTTCCTTACAGGTTAAAATAGAGCCAAGAAATTCAATTTCAACCTTTGTTTAATTCCCTATTTTGTCTGAAATGAAATTCCACAGACAGAGGGGTATTAAAAAGACCTCTTGAAAAGTTTGCAAGAGACATACTGTTGCAGAAAAATAGAATGATTGCTCTGTAGTTTGGGAAGTTGCATTATGCTTTTACCAGAAGAGCAGCAGGAACTGTTACGGTATAAGAGTGCTTTTCTGGTCATTCTGATTAGAACTGGTAGAAAAATGAACAATGAAGACAGGGATATATGGATGGGTTTAAAGCCATGAAACAATCGTTCAATGGGCTTTGACCTTTGGCAAGTTTTCTGAAATTGTGGAGCTGTTGAAATGAGAGTTCTGGTAGCTAAGCAACTGTCGTGTGGAATATATTACTGCTTGATAAAGTGGCTCTAAGCAAGGAGTGAGGCAAAACTGATTGGTGCTGAGCTGTTCAGGGCCTTGGAAAGCCTGTCAAATCCCTCCTTTGTTTACTAAGCATCCTCAGAGAAGAGTGTTTTCCCTCCAAAGCTGTAAGGCCATTATGGTATTGTAGAATGTGAAACTTTAAAGTACTATATTCCAAAAAACCAACACAATCTGGAAACCACCAATGAGTTCACAAAAGGCTTGAACTTTTGCTTGAAACCAACAGAATGAAATTCATACGGGATACAGTAATTGTAAAGCTTTACATGGGGGGGGGGGGGACAGATGCACAGTTTCAAGATGGGGGATACTTGGCTCAGTAATACTACAAGCTAGAGGTAAAGTTAAAGGAACTGGATTTAGAGCAAGTGTGACCTTTTCTTTTACCTAAAGGTCGCCATTGCTCGAAAGCCAGTCATATTCAACTCTAGGGTTCATTGCTCATCTCTGTTTATTGCTAAAGAGCCATCACTGTCTGCAGACGTTTCCTATTTATCTACTTGCAATGTCTTGCTTTCGAACTGCTAGGTTGGCAGGAGCTGGAACAGAGACGGGAGCTCACTCTGTCATGCAGCGCTCGGGTCTCAACTGCTGACCTGCCAACATTTCAGTCATTAACTTCAGCATCTTAACCACTAAGCCAGTGCAGTTGGAATTGTTGTAGATCACAAGCTCAATATGGGTCAGTAGTGCGATGTGGGTGCAAAAAAGGCCAACACTATTTTAGGCTGCAATAACAAGTATAGTTTCCCAAACTTGTGAGGTACTAATCCCCCTCTATCCAGGACTAGTTAGAGAAGCATGGCAATAGAACCAACTGCCTCGAGAGGTGGTGAATGCTCCAACACTGAAAGCATTCAAGAGAGAACTGGACCATATCTATCATATATGCTTTGATTTAGGTTCCTGCATTGAGCAGACTCAATTACCTAAAAGGCCCCTTCCAATTCGGTTATTCTGTGATAAGGTTACCTGATAAACAGAGTGCTCGTATAATAAATATTTAATTATTTGTTTCACCAAGAAATGCAGTTTCTACTTGGTCATGTTCTGTTTAGAAGAGTGCTATAAAATATTTTGAATTGATGAATGGAACTAATGGAAACATTTCAGCTGTGATGTGTGCTGATGCCATAGAAGGACAGACTACTTGTCCGTGTAGAGCAGGGATGTCCAAACTATGGCCCATGGGCCAAATCTGGTCCCCAATGCCAATTCTTCTGGCCCACACTGCCCTTATTACTTCTGGAAGTGGAAGTTAAACAGCCTGTATATTGTGCAGGTCAGATGAATTGGTGTCAGGGGCTGGATCCGGCCCATGAGCCATAGTTTGGGCACCCCTGGCTTAAGCAGAGAAAATGGCAGCCTAAAAATCTATCTCATCCTGTTGCAAAACATATCTATTGCAAAACAGATTGCAAGGCATGTTTTACTTCCAGTGGAAGGAACCACACGACTGACCCACTGAACCACGTCACCAGCCCGTGGCCTGAAATGTTTGGGCATCCCTGATGTAGAATATTATCAATACCTATTCAGAGCTTTGAAAACATACTTTTTGCCCTTAAGAGTCTCCGAAATCCCCAGCAGGAATAGTTTTCAGGGAATCCAATGTCTTTCCAATCACCTGTTTCTTAGTTGTTTAAGCTGACTGGATAACTCAGTGGTTTAGATACCTGATTGTGGAGCCTGAGGTTGGGAGTTTGACTCTCTGGAAAAAGAGCCAGCCTGTGTTGTAATGGGCAAGCTGCACGGGCCCAGGATCCCCCCCCCCCCGAAGAAGGGAATGGTCAACCACTTCTGAGTACTCTCTTCCTAGAAAATACTGAAAAGAGTTATCGTAAGTCAGAATTGAATTGAAGGCATGTGATTATTAGGTTTATTTCCTGATTGGCTCGACTGGAGAGGCACGGAACTGAACCTGGATTATTCTGCATTCAAACCATGTGCTGTGCTGTGGTCCTTTGCAATGCATTGCTGTTAGTCAGAGGAATTAGTCCTTGTAATTCTTTGCTTCTCAAGCTCTCCACAGAGTTCCTCTGTTATTTGGCACCATAGCCTGGAGTTCAGCATCAGCCCCAGGCACGGCAGAGAGAGCAGCTGTAACATGGCAGAACTCAAGATATGCCTGTAATAAATATTATGGGATCACCACTCTGCTTATTGTGCTATGATGTGGACAAGAGCAGGGGGGGGGAACTTGCCGATAGGCCATTAAAATTGATTTGATGGCTTCATGCAGCAGGAGAGTCACTAGTTCTGATTGGCAAAGGATATCGTGTAAATGATCCACTGGCCATGAATGCAAAGATTTGTAATTAGATGTGGGGAACAGAGATTGGAAAATTTCTATTTTTGGACTGAAATTCCTCCAGCCAGGAGCTTAAATCAAAAAAGGAATGTTTCCAAACTACTGTATATAAAGAAATTGTATCCTATCCTTTAGACACTGTGTCTAAAAGGCATGAGCCACCCTCTGCGAACCACATGGGATATAGAATATAAGAGTGCTGCCAAATGAACATGAAAGAAGGGGAGGCAAAGACATGTGTGTGTGTTAGCATGTAACTGGACAAAATGTGTCGTGTGTAAAAACCTGCGCATTTGGAAACTAACAGATAAACTCTGATGCCCCCCTTTTAGAATCCTATTTCTACTGAGATGATCTCTTTCAGTTTCCAACTACATAGATTTTTTCCCCAACTGCATGCTTAAATAAAAAGAAAACCTGGAGGGAAAGGATCATGTGAGTGCTTAGTCAGAGCTTGGGAAAGTTACTTCTTATACTGTATGTCCAATGCACACGGAATGCTGTTACCTTTCCTGCCGAAGTGGTACCTGTTTATCTACTTGCAATTTCTTGCTTTCAAATGGCTAAGTCAGCAGGAGCTGGGACATGCAACAAGTGCTCAGTCTGTCATGCAGCACTTGGGTCTCAAAATGCTGGCCTGACGACCTTCATCAAGCTTAACCCACTAAGCCACTGCAGCTCCTCTTCTAATTGGTTAGTTAACTACAAACAAGTTAGTATTTACGTAGAAGAGAGCCTTTTTCCTGTTGCTTGTTTAATTGTGTAAGCCCTCCCAATACATGCCCTGTGGTGTATTTACATCTCTTAGCACTTACCCTGTGCTGTATTTACATCTCTAACACTTTCAGCCCAAGAACCTGGACTGTCAACAAGCTCCCCTTTCTGGCTTGCCTGAGGCTCCCCCCTCCTGTAATTATTTTTTTAATGTTAAAGTTTTGTAGATTTTATATTTGTTTTTAGATAGTAAATGGCACAGTGGGGGTAATATTGCTTATGTTTTAAAGGTTTTTTAAATTGTTTTGTATTGGTTTTAACTTGTGTACACCACCCAGAGTCCATTGGATGGGTGGGTATATAAATCTATTAAATTAAATTAATTTTTATTGACAGTTTAATGTGCATTCAAATGTATTCTAGTCAAATTCCCTTTGAGAAATTATTACTCAGCCTGGCAAAATTTGAGAGTTGGATCAGAATCAGATAAAACTTTTCCCATAGGGAAGTGATGCCCTGAACTGAATGGTCTGGGGCTGGCATGGACTTGCTTATAGGAGGTGGGCCTAATATAGATGGTCCCTATCTTGATCACACATTCACTATGTCCGTGCAAAACTGTTTTCTGCAACAGAAACTTCAGATAAGATTGGTGGAAGAATCATTCAAAGTACTATATCTTGTATCTTATCCTGAATGCCAGTTATCATTACTATCCCATCCTATTAGTGGTTAAGACGCTGAGCTTGAATACTGGAAGGTTGAGGTTCGATACCTGAGTGCTACACAGCGGATCTTGGGGACATGAAAGAAGCCTCATTTGGGCGTCCCCTGAGCAGAGTTTCTCCAACAAAAATTCTTTCAATCCAGAGTGATTTCTTCACATTGACAGCAGCAAAAATATCCAATGGTGGTGTTGTTAGCTTAAATCCAAGTGCTAGAGTAGATCTGTTGAATCAGTTGTGGAGTGCTAACTTAAAACTTAATTATAAATCCCATCAATTTAAGGCTGCGAAGGGTGGTCACCAGATGTTTGATGCCTGTGTATACACACACCAAATTGCTAGAACTAGCCATGAGATTTAGGCAATAAGATTTTGCTGTTGTTCAGACGCACAGTCGAGTCCGACCCTTTGCGACGCCATGGAGCACTGCACACCAGGCTCCTCTGTCATCTGGCATCCTCTGTAGCCCACCCAGATCTACACCCACTGTGTTAATGATGCCATCTAGCCATCTCATCCTCTGCCACCCCCTTCTCCTTTTGCATTCAATCTTTCAATAAGATACAGCAGAGATATTCAGCATTTAAAGCAAGGGGATGAGGATAATACAGTCATACCTCGCATAATGAATTTAATTCGTTCTGCGAGGCTGCTCACTATGCAAGGTTTTCGCTATGTGAGTCAGACTCGCATAACGAATTTTTTGCTATGTGAGTTGGACTTTCCCTATGGAAAAACTCAAATAACGAACGTTTCAAGGGGGAACACTCGCATAGCGAAAAATTTTCGCTATGTGAGTTTTCCCCATAGAAAGGCTCGTTATGCGAGTTTTTCCATAGGGAAAAGTCTGACTCGCATAGCGAAAAATTCGTTATGTGAGTCGGACCGCTTAGCGAAAAACTTTCTCGTTATGTGAGTTTTTCGCTAAGCAAAACTCTCGTTATGCGAGGTTTCACTGTACATGAATATGACTCCTTGATATTTCCAGGATTAAAATAATTCCCTTCTAGGCCATTTCCATGTGAGGCTGTGCTGATGAGAATTAAAACATCTTACACAATGTATACACTGCTAAAACTTTCTATCATTTTTCCGCTGCCATGTAGTGTACATGTGCATTCAATCCAGCCATTTGTTACAAAGGCTTGGCAGCAGGCAATTTTATCATGATATTTTCTGAAAAGAATAATCTATTTGCTATTTTTCAAGTTCCAGAGTGTGGGCAGGATAGCCTGGATCTAACAGTAACATCCTTTACAAAAGAGTTTGATTCTGATAGGGTGGATTTATTTATTTTATTATTTTACCACGTTAAATCAGCTTTGACATCTGGCAAATTGAGATTTGCAGAGTGCTTTCTTCAAATGTGATATAACAGCTCTCAGCTTGTAACGACGGATTCAAATGGAATTGCTTCCATGAAGTAAGGAAAAAATATCATGGGTAGTGACTTGGTTTGCTACTTAGAAACATGTTTGCCATATTCAGAATATACTGTACTTTATTAGGCAGCTTTTCCCCAGGTTCTGGCCTTATTTACCTGGATTCCTCTCATGCTCATGCACTTTCCCAAATATGCACATTTTTGCCAGCAATTTTCCCTTGTACAATGTGCAGTTTTATACTATGTTTTAAAAATAACTTTCATATTCTTCTTCTGTTGCTGCTGCTGCTGTATCTGAATCCGAAAATAGGTGATCATCATGGCGATCAGCCATGAAGACTGTCCTGAGAATATAACGCAGTAGCCTTTTATCTGCCTTCCACATCACCGTGTGACACCTGTACCACTGATACAGTTTCATGAGTCACTTTCTGGTCCTGAGCCCTTTTGGTACACAAAGTCCTCACCAGCCCCAGGCCAGTATTGATGAAGCTGCTGCCCTCCATGAAGATGGATTCAAGTGAGATTTAATCTGTTTGGGGACCATCATCCTTGGGTGGACTTTGGCACCCAAGGCTGTTACTCCTCAGGGTTCTCAGGTTAGTTAACTGCCACCTGACACTTGATGTTGAGTCGCTAGCAGTGTGGTCTACTCTATTACCATAGCAGGATAACCTGGCCAGACTGGTCATATTCTTAGATGACATTTTCCATAACGTTTGAATTTTTGCATGCATCATTTGATTGGAAAACAGGATCACATTATTCAGAAAAGTGTGAATATGGAGGCAGAACTATGTTTCAGTTCATGTGTTGGTACAGGAGGTGTGAAATTGAATTAATTCAGTTGACATTAAAAAGAAAACTAAACAAATGGCTTCCCAGCCCTTCACAAAAATTGTTTTTAATCAGGATACATAATTAAATGTTCAGAACCAAGTTTGTAGCAATTAAGCAATGTTTTGAGTCTTCTTCAGGTTTTCACTGAGCCATTGACATTGGATTAAATAGACCCAAGCTTTGCTCCACATCGCCTCAATTCTTGGTCATCCTTTGGTTCCTGCTGTCTCTTTGTGCATCTCTCCATTGCTCTCTGGCATGGATGCATCAGTCCCTGAGCTAGCTAGTTTCAATTTCCTGCATTCTCACATCAATGCTCCATTTCACAGCTGCATGGTTAACAATGTCCTATTCTTACTTGTTCACTGAATATTCCATCAAAGAGAAATGCATCCAGCCACACAGGGGTATACACACTTAGCCATGGTTTCCAGAAGGTGTTATGTTCTGGACACAGTACTACTTAACATGTTCTCTATGGCGATCAGATCTATGGGAACTGCTTGGAGTTGAATTACCACCAACCATGTTCTTGTTGAACGGATGGCAAGTTGGATCTGGTCATCTGGATTTTGTTTGAGTGAGGGGACAGAATCTCTAGCAGATGTGTGCTATCACAAGAATCAGTACTTGTGCAAAAGCTGACCTGAAACTCAACATCAAAAAAACCAAGATCATGATTTCTGGCCACATAACTCCCTGGCAAATAGAAGGGAAAGAAATGGAAGCAGTGACATACTTTACTTTCCTGGGATACAAAATCATTGCAGATGGTGACTGCATCCATGAAATAAAAAGATGCTTAGTTTTTGGGAGGCAAGCTATGAGAAACCTAGGCAGCATAATAAAAAGTAGAGACATCACCCTGCCAACAAAGTCTGCACAGTCAAAGCAGTGGTATTCCCAGTAGTAATGTATGGCTATGAGAGCTGGACCATAAGGAAGTCTGAGCACAGAAGAATAGACGCCTTTGAACTGTGGTGTTGGAGGAGAGTCTTGGGAGTACCTTGGACTGCAAGGAGATCAAATCAGTCAATCCTGAAGGAAATCAACCCTGACTGCTCATTGGAGGGACACATACTGAAGATGAAGCTCAAGTACTTTGGCCACCAAATGGGAAGAGAGGACTCAGCTGAGAAGGCCCTGATGGTGGAAAATAATGAAAGCAAAAGGAGAAGGGGGTGGCAGAAGATGAGGTGGAATTGTTGATGCAGTGGGCATGTTAGGTCTGACCGGGGTGCGGAGGAAGGCAAGGAATCTATATCATAGGTGGTTGAGATAACCAAAACCAATGAAAATATTCTACATATATCCATCACACCCCTAGTGAAAAACCGAATCAGTTTAATTGTATTTTACAGCGTTGTTATATGTTTTAGTTTTTATCTGTTTTAACCTGAGCCCATGTTCTTGGAAAAAGGATATAAATAATTTACACTAATTAAAGTACAATTAAATTATTATTATTATTATTATTATTATTATTATTATTATTATTATTATTATTATTATTATTATTATTATTATTATTATTATTATTATTATTATTATTTAGACTTCTATGCCGCTCTCCTTGCCAAAGCAACTCAGTGGCTAACATAACATGAGCAACATATATTACAATAAATCAACTATAAATACAACATAATATAAATAGAACAACAAATATAATATAATAAATCTTACATGAAAATAAAAATACAATTCGGTCAAGAAAACACCACACAGTCAGGAGAGTCCTTATCCCTTCCCAGCAGGGAGTGACTGGCAACGGAACAGCTGTGGCAGTGGCACGGCGGTCTTTGGCCGGCCGGCTGGTCCATGCAGCTGCACCTTGTTCCGCCAGCCTGATTGGCTGGGGAGAGTCCGGTGGTGGTCACGGTGGCAGCAACGGCAAGATCTTTATGGCCAGCCGGTCCACACAGCTGCGCCTCGTTCCGTCAGCCCGACTGGCTGGGGAGAGTCTGGTGGTGGTCTGGAGCAGCACAAGGATGCTTAGAAAAGAAATATGGTCTTTTCACCTTCTCTAAATCTGGAGAATGGTGTGCTTATTATAAGGTTGTATGGTGGAATTATCATCTAAGAGCAAGATAGGTAAAGACTGGTTCACCTGGTTACCAAGGGTGAAAAAAACTTCAGTACTAAAGTCCATAGTGTTCAGCTTCTGTTACAGCCAGATAAGGAGCCATAACTGCTCAGTCAGGTGCCAAACTTTCACTCTGATTGCACTCTGTAGACTTCAAGCACCTGCTGACATTGCATGTATTCACTGAGCCAGGAAACATCAGTGGTCCTATTTTGCTATAGGAGAGATTAAGCAACACTATACCATCAAATGTGTTGGGATTTGCACTGCTGCTGCTTCTTTCGTGTCCCAATCAAACCTGGGACTGACAAAATGAAACTACTTTCTTCGCTTTGCTGTTGACTAAATGTATGTCCTCAACAGTGCATGTTTCTGGCAGAAATCAGCAGACCAGTAAATGAGCCAGATTCTGTATCTCTCCACATTCACACAGCGTGTTGTTGTCTGCCAACAGCCCCCATTTGAACATGTTGGTTTTGCATTTAGGCACTCCAACCCTTATTCTATTCAGAGTTCTCCAAGGGACATAGGGGAGAGTGAGTTCCTCAACTGTATCCCCCTTTAATGTTGTTCCTTGCCCAGTGAGTTCTGTCATCCATCTTCTAATTTGGTTTTGCTCTTGCGTACCCTCAAGAATGTTTGTTCTTGGCATAAAGCTCTTCCTGGATCCGAACTGGTGGAGTTGAGGCACATATCCATTCAGAGGACGTTGAGGATACACAGAAAGATCCTTCGCAAAGATTGTGGATACAATTGGATTAACCAGCGTTACTGGCTAATCTTTCAAAAACCAGATCAAACTAAAGGAACTGAAGAATCTGCAATGCTTATAAAATAGGCAAAATTGATTAATTCCTCCCCCCTCCCCCCATGGCTTCATGATGCAAAACATGTTCTGTCCTCAGTATTCAATGATGTCTTAGCTGGGTAAGTATCCTGTCAGCATATAAAACATCAGGCCCAAGGAGGTGGTTATCTCAGGCAGCAAAGGGTTAAGAGTGGTAAATCCACTGCTGCTTTTTGTCAGCACCCTTGGAGGGCCTATTTTGAGAGCTGTGATGGCAAATCACCAGTATTGCAGCACAGGAAATTTTGCATGTCAAACCTCCTATTGTGCAATTGGAGTAATACTCTTTAAAATATAGCTGGCTCTAATTGGAAATTGTTTCCATGTTGTCACAGCAACTTTCCCCCTCGCTGTCAACAGTCTGCAGCAAAGTTATGGAGACATTTATACCTGCATAATCCAGACCTTCTAAACACGTAAATTGTAAAGAAAACCCAACTGGCAGGCTTCATTTCTTGGGTGGCCTAATTTCCTGTTTGAAAAAAGAAGCTGCCCCAATAGTTGCTGAGAAATTTGCTTTTCAAACAGGAAGTTAGACCGTTCTAAGACATGACATCTGCCAGCTGGGCCTTTTCTACAAAGATAAAGGTCTCCCTTGCTTGAAAGCCAGTCGTATCTGGCTCTAGGGTTCGGTGCTCATCTCTGTTTACAGCCAAAGAGAAATCACTGCCTTTGCAGACATTTCTGTGGTCATGTGGCAGGCATGACTAGATGCTGGAGTGCATGGAACGCTGTTACCTTTCCCACCTATTTATCTACTTGCAATTTCTTGTTTTCAAACTACTAGGTTGGTAGGAGCTGGGACAGATGACAGAAGCTCACTCTATCATGCATCATTCGGGTCTTGAATTGCCAACCTTCTCGCTGTCAAGCTTAGTGTCTTAACTACTAAACCAGGGGTTCACAACCTATGGCCCATGGCCTGGCCCCAGCCCATGGCACCGTTTCATTTGGCCTGCCACTGTTGCCACCTGAAGCAGACACATTTATGACAGCCATAAATGCACCTTTGGTTGTCCTAAACGTGCTGTAAATTGCCCATGGTTGTCGTAAATGAGCTATAAATGCGCCTGCAGCTGTCATAAACATGCCATAAATGTGCTCATGGCTGTCATAAACACCCTGTAAATCTGCCCATGGCTGCTGGAAGTGGATGCATTTTACTGCAGCGTTTACAGCAGGGAGAACCACCAGTCCAGCCCACTAAGCTATGTGAGGGGTGTGGCCTGGCCCATGCCATGAAAACATTGAGAACCCCTGCACTAAATCATCGCAGACCAGGCCTTCTCTATAGATGAGCACAATTTAGATGTCTGTAAGGTCTGGGTCGTGCAGGAGGATCTCCCAGAAAGGAGAATTATGGATTTGTAATCCAAAAAGTCCAAAATGCACATTCCTAGTGCTGAAGCTACTTCCTCCAATGCAGGTTGGTGTTGCATGGCAGTTGGTTGCCTGCTGTGCTGTGAATTGTCAAACAGTGTTGTGATAGGTGACATGCGAGGGCTGTTTGTGTCTAGTCTCAAGCAATGGAAAAGTTCAGACTTAGCCCCTGGCCTATTCGATAGCTAGTTCACTGAGAAGATAAGAATCTGAGCTCTGGAGTGGTTTTGTTGCAGATGGAGCAATAAAAACAAAGGCATCAAGACAATGTGAGCATTGCTAAACCTGCTTATTATGTTGTAAGCAATCTTTGAGAGCTCTGATGTTCAGTGTAATATAGTTGTGGCAAAACATTCCAGGAGAAGAGCTTTCTGTTTTATGTTCGGGATAATAAACATGAGTAATTTTTGGTGTAAAGAGGCTGAAGGGAAAGCAGGACTATTAATTCTTACGAGTAAAGTTACAGCCAAATTAAACACATTAACGTTTAATGCGACGGGGTGGGGGGAGAGTCATGGCTGGGCCACCAAAGCATCAAGAAAAGTTCAGCGTATGAGTCATGCAGTTTTGACAGAGCAGTAGAATGTTAATGATGGCAGCCCTCTAGCACAAATGCTTCATGTGGTGGAAAACATCGGGGGTCCATAACCAGGCTTTCAAGTTGGCGGGTGCAGAGAAAGAGGCAGAAAAGCACTGTTGTAGTTGCGAAGGAGCTACCTCTTGTGTTTCCTCAGAAAATGATGGTGAACTGTTTTGATCTGGAACCATTCGTGAATTGGAATGCAGTTAACTTTCAGACTTCTTGTTTCTTTGAAAGTTGTGGTGTAGTTCATGGTGGCTTTAGTGGCTAAGATGCTGAGCTTGAGGACCAGAAGGCCAGCAGTTTCAACCGGTTCCAAAATATTCAATTAAAAAAAAATCACTGAAATGTATATGTATTTCTATGGTACATAGTCTGCAGTGGCTTAGTGGTTAAGATGCTGAACTTGACAACTGAGAGGTCAGTAGTTCGAGACCTGAGTACTGCATTATGGAGTGAGCTCCTGTTGTATGTCACAGTTCCTGTCAACCTAGCAGTTTGAAAGCAAGAAACTGCAAATAGATAAAGAGGTACCACTTTGGTGGGAAGGTAAACAGTGTTCCATCTGCAGACCAAGTGCTAATCCAATGTGACACTGTCCATATTTTTCCCTCACTTCTCCTCAGTACGTGTCTTTCTTAAATCCTTGCCCACAGTAGCTGCTGTTTGGTTTCCCTGTTGTGGACATTACTCTAGTAGGAATTGAAATTCCTAGCAGAAGTTGGGCAATTTACGTTCGGGGCTTCATAATTCAGAATATATCAGACAAGCTAGTCATGGACATGTCAGCTTAGAGATTCTGGGATCCAAGAAAATAATTTTCCAGTCTCTACTTGCTAAAAATTACAGATATGTCAATTGCTCATGCATGTCCACTCAGTTGTAAGTCCTATTTAACTTTTTTTGGTCATAGAGCTAATTAAGCTTTTCAAAAAGCTATGCTATATTCCCAAAATAAATTCAGATAGAATTAGCTCTTTGATAAAGACATTATAATCTCATCATTTTAAAACCTCTTCCCCAAATTCAAAAATTTATAGTGATCATAAGCTCAGTAAACTTAGTGAGAATGCAAATAAGAGACACAATGTATTATCTCCTTCCTTTTCCTCTCCCTCTGCTCCTGTTTGCCTCAAGGCAGCATCTGCCTGAACTCCTAACTAAGCTTGCAGAAGTCTGCTGGAGATCAAATGGATCTTGATGTTTCTGGAAGGCCAATAGAACACTTTATGAGGAGAAATGAAATGAAGCAAATAAAGTGGCTTAAATCTTTGGCTGCAGAGCCAGTGGTTGGGAGCTGAATTCCTCACTGTGCCTCCTTGGCAGAGTGTGGACTTGATGATCCATAGCAGGGGTTCCCGACCTAAGGCCCATGGGCCAGATCCAGTCCAAAGGGGACTGCGGTGGCTTAGTGGCTAAGATGCTGAACTTGATGACTGGAAGGTCGGCAGGTCAGCAGTTCGAGACCCAAGTGATGGATGACAGAATGAGCTCCTGTTTCTGTTCCAGCTCCTGCCAATCTAGCAGATCGAAAGCAAGAAATTGCAAGTAGATAAACAGGTACCACTTCGGTGGGAAGGTAAACAATGTCCTGTGCACTCTGGTGTGTAGTTATATCTGCCAGATGTCCATGGAAATGTCTGCAGACACAGACAGCGGTGGCTCTTTGGCTGTAAACAGAGATGAGCACTGAACCCTAGAGTCGGATATGATTGGCTTTTGAATAAGAGCAACCTTTGCCTTTTCTCTCTCCATGACTGATGATCACACAGAAAGGCTTGTTTCTTGCACCTTTTGGCCAAAACAGGGACTGTATGTTTTGTCTTGCATTCTGGTTCTGTAAGGGCTAGAAACATTTCTCTCTCTCTCTTTTTAAATGAAAAATGGGGTATATGGCCTTCATGTGGCATGCCTTAAATCTACACAAACTCAAACAAAAACTTCTCTTTGAGCAGTTTTTCCTTAGTAATTGGCTGTCTAAGAGGGTTTTAAATAATTATATTGTGTTTTTTAATGGAACTGGTGTGTTTTTGTTGTTATCAATGTATTTTACTACTGTTTTTATCTACCAGTTTTAATATTATATTTGTTCTTTTTAAAAACGTTGCAGGCCTCTATTGCTTTCATTTTTAATACTGTTTATTTTTAGTACCTTAAAGCCACTTTGGATCCTTTTTAGGAGAAAGATGACGTACAACTAGTTTGAATAAGCTAATAAAATATCAAAATAATGTGGCAACCTTAATATTAAGTTGAGTGGAATTTTTTCGCAAAAATCCTTTCAACCCAGAATAATTTCGGACACAAAAGTAGTAGTAGTAGTAGTAGTAGTAGTAGTAGTAGTAGTAGTAGTAGTAGTAGTAGTAGTAGTAGTAGTAGTAGTAGTAGTTGTTATTAGCCTGTGTATTTGCTAAGTTTAGGTGCAAAAGGAGTCCTTTTCTGAGAGTGCTGGCAATTCCAAACAAATTCAGTTGTGGAGAAAGGAGATACTGTATAACCAAAAGTCTCTTCCTGGTCCAGAATGCCAAATCTCTTGTTTTCACTGACGGGCAGCCTTTCTCTTTTTCTTTCTTCAGAGCTTTGCCGGCTATGATGCATTGGGTCCGGACTCAGACACCAGGAGAAAGCGGCATTAACATTGTCACGGCAGATTTTGTAGAACTCGGCGACTTTATCAGCACAGTCATTAAACTGAACTACACCTTGGATGAAGGTGAAGCTGATACCACTTGATACTACTGTAACCTGTCTTGATACGCTCCAGAGTGGAACTGTTTTCCCAGTTGTGTTAGGCTAGGTTGTAATCTTGTGACAGATTTTGCAAGCACATGCTGAATATTTTTTTATTTTCTTTTGAATGTTTTGAGGACTCAAAAATGTTAGGCAACAGGAAGATACTTCCGCCCGCCCCCAAACACACATGTTCTGATCATTTCTTGATGTTGGTTGGGTTTCTCTTTCCTGAAATCCAACTAGGTTTCATTTATGCAGTTGTCTTACTAAAAAAAAAATATACATAAGTAAATAAATATTCTGCCAACAACCAAATGTCATTTTGGCCATATTGATGATCAGTCACATTTTGTATGTGGTGATGGCCATTTATTGCCCTCCATCTATGCAGTGGATTCCCATTATCATAAGAAATAGTGTTACCAAGCAGAAATCACGGTAGTATTCTCCCAGAAAGAACTTGATACGAAACTACTAAAGTGGTCACTCAGCAATTGTGGTACATATATTGATCCTGTGCTAATCAGTGACATTAGATTAGTTGGTTTCAGTCGTGAGTGAGAGATATGCCATCAAAGTCAAAAATTACATTCCTGGGGGAGGAGAGGGGCAACTCCATTTCTAATGTATAGATGTTTCAGAAATTTTAATTACTGAGGAATTTAAAGCGTGTGATGCTGATTTTATGAGTGAAGCTTCTTGAGGAGTCAATTTTTGTTCACTAGAAACTTTTTACTTAGTTAATTAAGCAGGCAAACAAGCAGATATTATTTCATTTTTCCTAAAAAACACCCAGAGTGATATAAAAGTAATCACAAACTAAATATTGCAATCCCTTCTAAGAAAAAAGAAAGTATAAAACAGCAGCAAACACAGTTTTAGAACTTAATTGTGATTGCTTAGTCACCAACAGTGAATAAATGTATTCATTTCCAGGGTGGTAGGCATATTACTTTGCTGTGGCAATACAGAACACTTTAAGGAGTGTTTGGCATGCGCTTCCATGGATTGCAGCCCACTCATCGTCATGAATTGGGCTTCAGTCTACTGAAAGCAAATGCCAGATGAGATTTACTAATTATTAAAGGGCCACAAAACTCTTTGTTGTTTTAAATCTAGACTGAGTCATGCTTAAAGTTCAGTTGTGGAAAACAGCAGGATAAGTTAGGCCTAACTAACAACTCCTGCTGTTTGCAATATGCCTGCTCTAAACATCACTAAATATGCTTTGAATACCTCTCTGTACAATTCCATTCTAAAGTGTATCTGAAATATATCTAGAGAGTGAGCCTGATACTGCTTGACAATTAGGCTGTTCTATATTGTAGATGCCACTACCAAGAAGATTCTCTTCTTAGTTACAAACTTTTTTTACTATCCTCGCTGTTGACACCTGGAACTGCAAACTTTGGAAGGACTGGTTGACGCGGGCGGTGGATTTTGGGTAGCGGACTTGTTGTGAAATAATCAAACCCAACGACTACAGTATATATTTCTGTTCAAGAGAGCTTTAAACAGAGAGGCTAACATCATATCTGCTCATATCCAGCTGAAATATGAAAAAGATGCCTATTCAATACTGGAAAAAATATTTTTAATGAAAAAGTGGAATAGGTCAGTGTGCAGTTTAATTATGTGATGCTATAGTCACTGTTCCTTGTCTGTGTGAAATAATGCATGATGGAAGGACTAATTACTATGCATTATAATAAGAGACTTTTCCACTCATTTTGTTCTTATGGGAATAGCTGAAACACTACGAGGCAACACAATTGATGAAGTAAGGAAATAATCATCTCGATCAATTTTCTACTCCCAGTTAGTGTTCCCCATTGGATCAGTGGGTTTCACATAAGCAATGGTGGACATCAGCAGTTTCGCACCAGTTCACCAGAACTGGTGGCAGAAATTCTGTCTGGCCCCGTCCATGCAAGTTTTAGAATAAAGTAATCCTAGTTCAGATGCAACGCAGGGCTTTCCCCCTGACCATGCCCACTATACCATGCCTACAGAGTAGGTAGTAAAAAATATTTGAATCCCACCACTGCACATAAGTGTTTACTTCTCTGATACTATCCACCAGTTGTTTCAGTGGACCTATCCAAGGGGGTTTGGCAGCTAGAGTTAAAGAAGTAAACAAGGCGATATTGTCTAGATATCTGAGACTAGAAATTTTATTGTCCTTGGCAATACTAGCTCAGGCTGATAGGTCATGTAGCACAAAATATTTAGAAGACACAAATTTGTCTACCTCTGCCCTATTATTTATTTATTTATTTGTTCAGGTTTATATTGCCACCCACTCGCCGAGGCAACTCGGGGCGGCTTACAGTCAAAACAGCAACAGTACAGTAAAAATAATAAAATGCAACCTCACAAAACAACCAAAGCAGAACACAGACTAACTCCCCTCTGGCCATTGATGGGGGCCTAGAGGAGGGGGTGGTGTTCTCAGCTGCCTGCTAGGCTTTATTAAAAGGTACAATAAGTAGATTAGGAATCCCAGAGTAATAAAATGAAATTATCTTAAGACATCATAATTGGATGTAAGGAAGCACTTGATAAATAAATAGGATGGCTAATTTTCTGTCTCAGAGAAACAGCTCAGCTAGATTGATGTACAAGATACAGTGTTGTCCGAGATCCTCCTAGACCAGTGGTGGCAAACCTATGGCACATGTGTCAGAGGGGGCACTCAGAACCCTCTCTGTGGGCATGCACACTGTCACCCCAGGAGGTGACCAGACACCCACACACACCCCTCCTATACTGCACATGCATCCATGTGACATTGCTGGCGTGCCTCAAGCGGCGCATGCACAGTGCCTACCTGCGCACCTCCTCCTTCACCTCTTTGGGCACTCAGTCTTTAAAAGGTTCGCCACACTGTCCTAGACCATGGACACCAAACATAAGACCACCTTTTTCATGACTCATAGGTTACAAGCAGCCCCAAGGCAATTTTTGCAACCCTAAGACTCCACAGTTTTACTTATATCAGACAAAACCTTGTTAGTCTCAATAAAATGGTGGCATAGCTCCTGGGTCACTTTTCCACTTATTCCCAGCTATTTCATGTTTAAACATCTTTATTTACATTTCCATCTCACCTAGCTATTGTTTTCTACATTTTTTTTACCTTAAACTATATTTTTGCTAATTGTTTGGCCAAAATGGTTTAGAGATTGTTCAATTATATTATTTCTTTGTTTCCAAGGGCAAAATAACCCAGAAATACTTGATTTGAATGAAGACTCCCTGAATCAATAGAGGCAACTCAAGTTAAAAAATCAATTGTACATAAAATTTACTGCTGAAAACAGTATTAAACCACTTAATTGCCAATATCGTAGTGTACAACTATGCCTGTGTAACTCAAGAGCTGTGCAGTTACCTGTGAAATCAGGCACTGATTATGACCACTCAACAACTATCAACATTCTTTCTCCATCAGAGTTAGATATGTTGGGGGTTTGGGTATAAAAGTTTCTAGTGGGAATTCTTGCCAATCAGTTTAGGCTCTAGAGCCTCTTCCGATGGCAATTAGTTAATGCAAGATTGCTATTTTTTTCATCCAGGATATTATTGTGATTTCATAATGTTTCAGTGAATGGACTGTAGGAATACATACAGGTAAATAAATTGGTCACTAAAACTGATACAGGTTTTAGATCTTTGTTCTCAAAACTAGAGGTAGATAATAGCTGCTATTTCAGTATTGCTAAAAATAAAGATATGCATAATGGAGTGAGCTTCCATCTCTTTCCCAGTTCTTGCCAACCTAGCAGTTTGAAAACAATAAATTGCAAGCAGATAAATAGGTACCACTTTGGTAGGAAGCTAAACAGCATTCTTTGTACTCCAGTATCTAGTCATGCCTGCCGCATGCCCACAGAAACATCTGCAGCACTGTCTCTCTAGCTATAAATTGAGATGAGCACTGAACCTTAGAGTCAGATATGACTGGTTTTTGAGCAAGGGCAACCTTTACTTTTACTTTCTTGCTTAGACATAGTAAGGCTCCGCATTGCTTCTGCAACAATAATATTTTACGGGATTGGAGTGGTAATCCCGGCATCCAACCTTTCTTTTTCATCTGGGTTTGGGATTGGCCATGGGAGAGTTGACTATTACACTGACATTGTTCAGTTTGATTATCTCTGCACAAGCCTAAAAATCTCATCCTGTTGCAAAACATATCTATTGCAAAATAGATTGCAAGGTGTGTTTTACTTCTGCTTCCGGTGGGAGGAACCACATGACTGGCCTGTGGCCTGAAAAGTTTGGGCTCCCTGTCCTACGTGGTTCATTAAGAACTATGTCCATTAAGAACTATAGCCAGAGAGACAGCCACTGCAGATGTTTCTCATCTGCTGATTTATACCATGCAGCACTAGCATATTCTACTACAGAGTAGCACAGGGACAAAGCACAGAAGCAAATATAGAACCATTGCACTCTGATGAAAAAATAATAATAAACAAATGACAGTATTAAAACACTTCTAAAACCTTTTTTAATTCCTGGATTCAATAACGAGTATTCCTAAAAGCCCATGGTATTCTAATCACTCTACCTTCATGAAAAGGAGTATCTTTGTCTTGCAAGTGAAAGGACAGGAGGAAGGAGGCTTCTAGAGGGAATGTTGTACACAGCTAAAAAGACCTTCCCTTACATCCTCACCAAATGTTCATGAAAACCATGTATTTTCTTCACAAGTGTAATTTTAATGATGTTACTGAAATGCACAAAAGAGGAAAAGGAGAGAAAGAGAGAAAAAAGAGAGACCTCTTGTTGAACATATGTTTTCATGTAGTTAATTATCTCCTTCTAGTGGAGAACAAAATATTAGGGAAGGAGTTGAACTTAATAAAGTTTCCTAAATTATAACAGAAGAAATAGAATTAGATAAGTGATGGAAAGCTCAGTGGTTTAGATTTCTGGTCGTGGAACCAGAGGTTGGGGGTTTGATTCCTGGTGTGCTTCCTTGGCAGCTATTAGACTTGATGATATGTAAAGTCCCTTCCAGCCCTGCAATTCAAAGAATGTGACTATCTGAAAAGAGTGCATAGAAAAATGTCCACATTTCAAAAACATGGAACATAATTGAAACATTAATGTGAATGCATTCAATCCAAGTGTATAATTTAAAGGACTCGCACAAACATGGATATCCCCCCCAAAAAAAATCATTATGTTAAAAAAAAGGTGAAGTCAATCTTCAGTCCCCCCCCCCTCTTAATGAGTCAATATTTTTACAAATGTGGATGCATTCCATCAAAGGATTTTTCCTGCTTCAGGGGGAAAAATCCATTAGATACGAGTTGCGGCTGACAATGACTACCATTCCTTTTAATTTGGGAGCATGCTGGGACTGTGCAGCTTGCCCACAACTACACAGGTTGGCTCTTTTTCTTGAAGGCACAATGGAGACTCAAACTCCAAATGCCTAAATTACTGAGCTATCCAATATACAGATGTTTGGATGTGTCCAAAGATACTCTTCAGCATAAAGATGACAAGCTCACTGAGTTTCAAGCATAAATTTAGATTTCTAACACTTCCCTGTATGAGATTCGACCATTACTTTTTCTCACTCCAGCTGTCAGCATAATAAATATTCCAGTTAGACAAGGTGCTAAAATAGAGAAAGGGAAAGTAGTAAATAGCAGAGGGGAACAGCAAGACTGGAGACGAATGTTAAGTTGTATGCTAGATTTTGAAAAGCAGGAATTGGAAACCTTCCACTCTTTTTTAGACAATTCCCAGAATCGCATAACAAGGTTTCTGAGATTCATTTCCTATCTCTGCAAAAAAAGTCAAGACTAGCCAAACTGGGTGTCACCTAATGTTCTTGAAATGGCCTAAATGTACTAAATTATGGACATGTTACAGAAAGTTTCAGTCATGGCGCCCTTTAGAGCTCTTACAGGAAGTGGGAGTCAGCTTACAGCGGTACACAAAGGCTGCTACATTGTTAAAAGAAGATACGGTTTCTCCCCTCATTAGTTTCACACCAGACCAGAAATAGCTTCAAAGAAGAGATGACAAAGGGTACCTTTAAGTCATAATTTCACTGCATATATTTTATCCTCCTCATCAGTCTTTATCAATTAGTCAGTTAAAGCTTTAGCTGATGAATCCAACAATTAAAGCGAGTGAAGTGGGTGGAGTTCTGTAAACTCCTTCCATCCATTTGCTGTTATGCACATAATATTAGTTCATGGATTCCATTTCACCCAGGGCCAACTTGATCATTAGAGTGGAACAGTTGCCCAAGGTGGCAGAAGCAGGGCTGGCAATCACAGTCCTCCTGGCCACTTCTCTGTCTTGGAAGACAAAATGGTGGGCTACACAGAGCCTGCTTTGCACCTTTTGAACTAAACTGGGTGTAGTGGAGGATGCTTGCCTGCTGTCAGCAATGATGCTCAGTTTGAACTCCCAGTGCAGACGCCTCTGCATGTAGAAGAGAAAGGTGCTCCATCTTCTTTAACAGTTTAGTTGAGCTGAAGAGCCCTAACAAACAAACTGATGTAACATCTCTAGAGTTAATTTTTTTAGTTTAGTTTAAATAAATGGGATTTTCTGCACTTTGTGTTTGTACACCAATGTATGCTGCTGTAGGTAGCCATCTTTACTGTGCCATCTGTCTGTGTGATGATAGTCTCAATGTGATTTCTCTCCTTTTCACCGTGACAGTGAGCCCTTTAGAAAATCTGCCAGTTGTGCAGGAGCCAATTATCCACAGTGAACACCTGATCCAAAAGCATGTCGTAGAAAGCAAGATGTGGAGCTAGCTGGTGTTTGATCTGGTCCAGCAGGGCTCTTTGTACGTTCTCATGAGAAACACTTGTATAAACGAACCCACTTGGGAAGGTCCTTTATCACAGAACTGGCACCTTCTTCCTGGTGTGATGTCAAATTCTGTGAAAAGAGTCATGAGTCAGATAGTTCAACGTTTCCCCTGATGTTCAAGAGCTGCTATCAGTGGAAATAACAAACAGGCTATAAAAAGCAACAAGATTTGGTGGCTACTCCCCGTCCCCCACTTTTTCATTTGCATTAGGACTTTCATGACCTGCAGTCCACTTCTTCTGATGAGTGGAGTATAGCCTCAATTGCATATGATAAAGTCAAGTGTAGTTCACAGAAGGCTTATGCAAACAGAACTGCTAAATCTTTAAAGTGCCAGGTGCCCATTTCTTGTTCTTCAGCTAAGATAGCTGTGCCGTACACGCGCACTGCCTGCCCACAAACTCCTCAAAATGAGTGTTTCTCCATTAGCTAGAGAACATCTAATGCAGTGGATGTTTTTCCAGATGTTACTAGTCCTGTAATCTTTGGCAAATGTAGGTAAGAATTTTATTTTAGGTTTTTAAAAATAAAAATAAATAAAGCAAGCATGTACTATTATCCACAATACATGAAATTAATCATATTTTGGGTGGGGGGGATTTTAGATTGAGAATAGTTGAAAGCAAGAGAAATGAAATGACAGACTTGTCTCAGGGGTTGCTTAACTCTTAAAAGTCTGGCTTTGAATCATTTTGTGCTTAACTAAGCTGGGGTGGATTGTGCTTGCTGCCTAGGTGATGGAAAAGGGATTGAATGTTGACCAACATATGGTTAATCAACAAGTACAATGTTGCTCTCTCCATGTTGGGAATAGTTGGGTAGTGTAGATTGCAGGTGGCAGTGATAGGATGAGATATAGTATCTGTTTCTTTTTGAATAATTTATTCAAATTCTTCAAAACATACAAATTTCTTCATGATTGGGATGCAAATTTTGAGAATGTGGATGCTTGGGATGGCAAAACTGAGAAATCTGTCCATCCCTAGCCCCTGGCTATAGGTCCGTGATGGTGAACCTTGGCACTCCAGATGTCCTTGGACTTCAATTCCCACAAGCCCGAGCACCCTGTGAATCCACATGAATGGGTTTACTGCGATTCATTCGGCTCATGCTGCCCTTGTCACTTCTGGAAATGGAGGTAAAACACATCCGTATGGTAGTTCCATATGGGCGTGTTTTACTTCCGCTTCCGGGAGTGACGAGGGCAGCGCAGGCTTCATGAATCACAGTAAACCCATTCGTGTGGATTCACAGGAGGCTTGGGCTTCTGAGAATTGAAGTCCAAGAACATCTGGAGTGCCAAGGTTTGCCATCACGCCTATAGGTTGTGCTACCTGGGGATGAGAAGGGTTTGCATTCAACTCTACCTGGAAAGCTACCATTTTCACATCCCTGCCACAAACAGGACACTAGTGCAAAGGAACTTGTGGAAAGTTAATTAATACAAGTGATTTGCCGTGTTGAGTTTTGGTCTCTCAATTTCATGACTATGTGCAAAATGAGATTTCATGTTAACTAAGTGTGGTTAATATTGGGAAGTAGGGTTGTGTTATGAAGAATACAGAGGAATGAAACTCACACCAAGCATAGCATAGCGAGATTACAGTGCTATCCATTCCTAGGAACTACTGATAGTGGTACTTCTTTCTCCTCTTAACTTTGCTTCCTTTTACCTCAGTGCAAGCTCATTTGTATAATTGTGCTTGAGCAGAAGAGCCATAATAGGTCAGCCATTAAGAACATCGGTACTATACATGCCCAAGAGGGTTTATTTAAACCCTGGCCTCTCCTATTGAAGGCCCCTAGGCACATTTTCTTTGCTAGAGAAGGAAATGTGCCATTGCAAGCAAGTGAAGACACTAGAGCAGGGGTTCCCAACCTTTTCAAGCCAGGGGCCAAGTCACACTCTCTCAATCAGCTTCAAGGGCCAGACAGCTATTTTGCCCTGCCTGTACGAAGGGGTGGCCATTTTGTCCCAACAGCTTCAAAGGGATGGCCATTTTGTTTCTTGAATATCCTTGGAGGGAATGGGGGCCACATGAAATGGCACCACAGGCCATAGGTTGGGAACCCCTGCACTAGAGAGCAATGTGGGCCAATGACCTAGTCAAGCAAAGCATTTTAGAGCAATCTGAAAATCTCCTGTGATTAAGTTGTGGAAAGCAACTGTGATTCATAGATGGATAGTAGGCATAACCTCACAGTCCTAACTCTCCTGCTAATAGTCACCGATTTGTGTTGCCCATAGTCACAGCTTAAATGGGGCCACTGTGTTAGGGATGGGTGTCTTTCTGTGGTAGCCTATTATCTTGCCTAATGTTTCCATTTTTGACATCTATTCAAGTTCCGTAACAGCTTTTGCATCGTCTAGAATGCTTCATCAGGTTCTGATGGTAAGAAATTTGGGGATGAGAAGATGCATAAAACAGGTTTTTTAACAAGCTGGCCAAAGGTAATGGCCATTGCTCATCAAGGCAGGCTCTAGCAAGGCAAGAAGAAAATTGCAGGTTCATTGAAAACAAAAAGTCTGTCCCTGTGTTTTTGATAGAAACCTGGGACTCTTCTGACTAGCTTTTTCTGAACTTTCTGCTTTTCCTCTTGTCCCCCAAATTGTATACTATTGAAGCCTAAAGAAGAGTTCTAAAAGGCTTAAAATCCTACACTGTATGTTTTTAGCATCCCAGTGAAAGGATTAATCCTTCCAGACTTTTGTTTCTATTCTTGTATCACATGACTATTTTTTTTCCAATTTAAATTTATTGTGATTATAACTGGTTTCAAAGGAGTCTGCAGAGGTGCTCTTTAATGGTATCTAGGAGAACCTCAGAGAGAATGTTTCTGAAGATGAACTCTTAATTTGCTTCACCAAACAGCTTCTGTGTGTTTGATTTCAAACAGGGCACCCAGAGCCAAGCATTTAATGCCTGCACAGTGTCCTTTGTGTGGACTGTGAAGAGTTCAGCCAATAACTGTCTTAAAAGTCCATTTACTTTCAACAGTGAAGCAAAAGCTAATCGCGTATTATACAATGTGTGTGGCATTTCTCTGCAGTAGCTTTGGTGTTTACCTTGTTCTGAACTGTGATAAAAGATAAAACATGCCGTATGATCTGTAAAAATGTTATCAATTACAAAACTTGTTAAGAGTTTAGTGATTTCCCCAGCTCATAATTTTGAAAATGTGCCAGTGTTTCTTGTAAGTTTCCATGTGTGTGTTTGTTTGTATGTACGCAGGGGCGTGGGTTGTGTATGTTGTATGGTACCCGAGAACTGCCAACTTAATCCTAAACGGAAAGGTAATTGTGTTATCTTAATGCTGCATCTGCTTAATTTTGTGACAATTTGAAGTTTCGTGTGTGGTGGAGGATTAATACATTTGGGCAAGAATCTGGAGTGTTTTAAAAGAATGACTCCCAAGCCCATCAAGGACTGAAAACTCTTGATATCTTTCCCTGCCTGCCCCCCAGATCACAGCCTTAGGGCTTAATTGTTTCCCTGCTTAGTATGCAAGATTTTATTGTAAAGATGAAAATGAATGTTTTTTAAAATAAATACATTTCAAATCTACCACTGCAAATCTGATATTGGTGTGATTGATTTGCCACTTCAGTTAATTGGTGAGTAATTACTGGGTTTCAAGCAAGGGTGACCTTTCCTTTACTAATTACAGGTTTCCCTCTAGTTTGGAAAGTTGGGGAGGAGGGGGGTTTCTCCAATATTTGAGGTCTCACGACTAGCAAAAATAATAATCATCTTGATTCTGTTCCTGAAACCTGAACTTTGAATTTACAGTAAAACCCCATTTTACGGAAAAAGTTTATTCTGTAGCTTTTTCCTTAACTTGGTTTTTTTCCTGTAAAATGAGGCATTTCCATAAGAACGAGGGGGGGGGACCATTCCCAACCCCAACCCCCCGAAAAACCCTAACTCCTCTCCAGAACATTCTACTGCCACCCACAGGGCCCAGAATGGCTGCGGGTGGCCTTTTATAGCCCACCAGGTGTAGTTCACTCTGGGAAATCACATTCTGTAAACCAGGGGTTTTCTGTTAAACGGGACATGTTTTCAGCAAAAAAACAAAAACAAAAAACAAAACCCTTCTGTAAAACGTGGTTTCTGTAAAATAATGCTTCTGTAAAATGCGGTTTTACCGTATATGGAAAGATAAAATATAATCTATAAAGTATATATTAGAATTGCTTCTAATATATAATTTGCAAATTATATTCACCCTTTTCATATAAAAGTATTGTTCTTGCCGTCAAGAAAAATGACCATTACCACCTGACCAATAAATATATTTTGTTAGATTTGTGGTTGTTCTTGAATGTTCACAACATAATCCCACTCATTCATCAGATCTCAGTACCCAGTGAAAATTAATTTGGTGCTAGAAGTGCAGTCAGATTACAAAGATCTCATAAACCTGAACCCATTTACCTGGAACTAAGCATTTCGTTTCATTTTCATTTCATTTCAAATTTATACCCCGCCTTGCTCAGGCGAACCTGACTCTAGGCAGCTTACAAAGTTTTTAAAAATAACATAACAGTCACAAATTCCACATTACAATATCATAATCATCACAGTATCAGAAATATATATACAGTACAGTGGTACCTCGCTTAAAGAGCATAATGCGTTCCACAGGATTGCTCTTTAAGCGAGTTTGTTCTTTAAGCGAAACACCATTGTAAGTGACCAATTGTGGGGGGGGGGGGGACTGCGAACCACGATTTTTTTCTTAAGCGAGTTTTTGGTTGGTTTTATTTGTTAAGTGAAGCAAATATTCAGAGAAAATTCTGCTCTTTAAGCGAGTTACTCTTTAAGTGAGGCACTCTTTATGCGAGGTTTGACTGTACTGTATATATATACATGTCAATAACACAGTAACAATCAGAAAGTATTAACATCACCATAAAATGTTACAAAAAAATGCAAGAAGTCAAAAAAGAAGGGATTCAGTCCCAGTGAGAGCCGACCTGAGCCCTGGAGTTGCTGCTCTCTCAAGGCCAGCCAGCCGAGGAGGGGGGGGGAGAGTCCAGTGAAAGCGGTGCTGGCGAGATCTTTTATCGCCCCCCGTGACCCAGAGCTGTTGTTCCCTTGAGGCCGGCAAGCTAATGGCCAGGGGAAAAAGTCTAAGGGAAAAGTCCAGCGGTGGCAACGGAGGCATCTGGCGTTTTTTATGGCCAGCCCCAGCCCCACCGCTCAGCTGTTCAAAGTTCCCTTGGGGCCGGGCCAGCCAAGGGAAGTGTCCGGCAAAGGCAAAGGTGGCGAGGGCGTCCAGCGTTTTTAGGTGGTCTCAAGGTGCTGGCAGCGGCGAAGTTCTCTTAAAGTCAGCCGCCAGCCAGCGCAGCTGGTCCTTGTTCTCCCCCGCCCAACTAGCCTGGGAGAGCATCCGGAGGTGATCTCTGGTGTCTACATCATGCCTGCCATGTGACCACAGAAACATCTTCAGAAGCGGACAGCGCTGGCTCTTCAGCTTTGAAACAGAGATGAGCACTGAACCCTAGAGTCGGATACAACTGGCTTTCGAGCAAGGGAAAACTTTACCTTTACTAAGTCCCATTGAGTTCAATGACAGTGGGTTCTGTGTAGACAGTCAGGAGTATTGCACTTCTTCTTTCGTGTCTATGCCAGACATGAAACTGCCAAAATGAAGGCACCTTTTAGTGAGTTCATCCTGGAGCTCCTTTCGCCTGACCCTAGTGTGAGAAAGATTAGTCAGCAACACAAGGCTGCTGTTACGAGGGTATGCCGGATTGTGACTCAAGGATGCCAAAATCGTCAAGGAGACTCGGACTAAAAACAATTCAGATGACTTCATTCTCTCAAAAGGAATTGACTTATGGTGACTCTAGAAGGGCTTTCGAGGTAAGATATTTAAGGAGCGTCTTTACCAGTTCCACACCTCCAGTGAGCTTCCATGGATGAGTGGGGATTCAAACCCAGGCCTTCTGGATCCTAAGCCATCACTCTGTCTACTACAACACATGGGGGTACTACTTATTTTAAAAGATGTTCAGTGTTCCTGGATGCAGCTGTTTCTCACAACCACCAAATCCCATCCCTTGTAATCTTCACAGATGCTGTGCTAACTCTTTTCAAAATAAGGGGGAATTAATTTGAATTCTGGGATGGGTTTCACATCCTGGAACATAACTTTAGTCATTGCCGTATGAATGGATGTTAAAGAAGAGCTCTCCCCCCCCCTCGTTAATGGGATCATTAAAATAATGACAGGAAATTAAATAATCACTTCTTTTTCAAGATGCCTGGGAGATATCAACTTGATTCTTACAACTCAGAATATTGGAGATTTATGCCCTGCTATCTTCTACCTGCTATTTTCTCCCTCCTTTTCCATTTGCTGGGACTGCAGTGGCTCAAGTGGCTAAGATGCTGACTGGAAGGCAGGAGGTCAGCAGTTCGATTCCCGAGTACTGAAGGACAGAATGAGCTCCCCTCTTTGTCCCAGCTCCTGCCAACCTAGCAGTTCAAAAACAAGAAATTGCAAATGGATAAATAGGAACCACTTCAGTGGGAAAGTAAACGGCATTCAGTGTGCTCTAGTGTCTAGTCATTCCTGCCACATGACCATGGAAACATCTGCAGAAGCAGACAGCGCTGGCTCTTCGGCTTTGAAACAGAGATGAGCACTGAACCCTAGAGTCGGATATGACTGGCTTTTGAGCAGTAACGTCATGTTGGATTCAGCCGCCTGGGGCTGAAGCCAAATTTGCTGCCCCCTGGTGGACGCTGGCACCCACTCCCGCTAGGGCTTCTGGGAATTGTAGTCCAAGAACACATATGGCCGAAAAAGTGCCACCCAGGGCCACCACCCCTCTCCCCCCATAGCGAAGCCACTGCTTTCGAGCAAGGGAAAGATTTATCTTTCCATTTGTCAGTGTTCTGGAAAATGTTGGGAAATGTTGATTGTTTCTTCTAGTTAGCAGAGTGTGAGTCAGAAAGAGCAACAATAGTAACAAAAAATATGGAGAGATCAGCGCTATCTTGTTGCTGCCCTCTCTCCTTGGTTGACCTCATACACGGATGATAAAATCATCCTAGCATTTAAACTAGACAAAAAGGTATAATTTCTTCATCCATAAGAATGCAATTTAAAAACTGAAGGGTCGTTCTACTTCTTTAATAGCACGTGAGAGTGCGAAACAAGTGCTGAACAGCTATCCCTAAAGATCCTATTTGGAAACTGAGGAAAGGCAACATTTCTGGGGAATGTAGATCCAAAACTCACAAATCCTACCCAACTCCATACGATATCAGATGAAGCCTGCAATCCCAACAGGACTTATGGTATAAAGAGATTTGTTGCATATATGGATGGTGGGAGATATTGCATTGCAAACAACAGCTAGAGGATTCAAAGGAGAAATTCTTAAGCAGTTTTGACATATTTCTTAGGGATCTCATCTGCAATGTGAGTTGCAATCATGAATAAAACCTTCAACCCACTCAACCATGATCCAATGATAAATTCTGAGTTGCTTGTCTCAGATTTCTATGCTGTACTCAGGACCACAGTGCATATTACTTCCTCCTCCTCCTCCATCACCTTTGGGAAGTGATTTGATTAGATCAGGTGCTCCCTACCTATGGCCCACGGGTCAGACCTGGCCCACAATGCCATTTAAACCAGCAGGCATGTTTATGTCAGCTGTAAAACATGCCCACACATGTGCAAACACACACATGGCTGATGTAAATGCAGAAGTGGGTGCATAATGTGCCTGCTTCTGCTTTCAGGGGCATGGTCTGGCCCACTCAACTGTTTCATGTGCGTGGTCAGACCCATGGCACAAAAAGGTTGGCCACCCCTAGATTAGATGGAATAGGGAGTGAGCCTGATGACAACCTTTTTCTTCTCAAGCACTGCCAGCTTTGGCAGAAGGATGGGATGGATGGGATGGAGACCCAGTAAGAATTACAGCACAGGACTTCAATACCATCAATGATACTTATGAGGTCTTTCTTTAGTACGGTAAGATGACATAAACCAATTTAATTTCAAATTTAACTTGAAACCAGTTTATTTCTAAACAGTTAATATACAGCTTATATAAAACTTGAATTGACTCTCTCTCCCATTAAAACAACTACAAAATGATGTTGGTTACCTGTTACACTTTATCTCTGCTGCAATTGAGACATCAGTTGGATTTAGCCCCATGCCACTGTTGCATTTTCCTATCAACATCCTTTTGAGCAATTTGTTTTTACTGTTTTACAATTGGCTGTGTTTTGTTAAAGTGAAAGGTCTGCTGACATATTTCCAGTAGAAAACAAAGGATACTGTATCTATACTCATAACTCAAAATGATCTTCCTTACAAATACCATTTTGCATCACTGTGACAGAGCTTGACATGGCATGAAGCAACCAGAAAGCTTGAGACTACTGGAAAACTGAACAGTATTGCAAACAAAAGGACATTGTATACAAATATATACTGTAACTCCAAACCAAATAGCACATCAACTGCTCCAGGCAGGAAAGACCAATCAATGCAAAAATAAAATAAAATACCAAAGGGATATTCAGAGGGGATCCAATGACCTTTCTCGTCTGCTGCAACTCGTATTCGAGAATGTGTTTTTTCCTGAAGCAGGAAAAATGCTATTGGCACGAATTTGTTTAAGGTGGATTCCAACCAGCCATTAAGTGACCCACACATTGTGATCACGGAGCCATGTCCTGTGGCACATATGAAATGAGACATGCAGGATTTAACACCGGGGGTGAAATGGACTGCTGCAGCCTTGAGGATATTATCAAAGTGTGCCTTCACAGCCAGTCCATCTGGCATGGCCTCTTCCACCTCCATGACCATTGGGAATCAGAGTTCCTCCTCCACTCATTTTGCCATTGGGCCCAATATGATGGTTTCTAGTGGCATTTCCTCCACTGAGGGGACCATCGCCCTACCTAAAGGGGCTCATCCACCCATAGCCATTGGCCCCTTTAGGGAGTCAGGTTATTTACCGCTGCCAAACACTCAACATTGTGTCGCTGGCTATACATTCTATCCCATTACCGTAGCAGGATGTCTGGCCAGACACTAATGATCTTGCTACTGCCTTCATATTGGTGAAACTATAGGAAACGATAAGAAAATATAGGAATAAAATTAAACATTTTGGGTGGAAACCAAAGGAATGGCTCCAGCTCTTTAATAACTGATAGATGAGCAAACAAATTCCAGAAATATCACAGAAGACATAGTAAGTGCTATACTAAAAAGAAGCAAAAACCCATCATAACAGGACAGTTTTCCTACTATACCACTCATATAAAGTGTTTGAACTAATGCTGTTAGATTGCGTAGACCAGGGGTTCTCAACCTAAGGCCCACGTGCCGGATCCAGCTCACAGTGCTATTTCATGTGGCCCCCAACCCTCCAAGGACATTAAACAAACAAAATGGCTATCCCCTTTGAAGCTGTTGGGACAAAATGGGCACCTCCCATCATGCAGCCAGGGAAAAATGGCTGCCCAGCCCTCAAAGCTGACTGAGAGAGTGTGACCCGGCCCCTAGTTGAAAAGGTTGGGAGCCCCTGGTGTAGGCCCTAAAATTGAATATCTTCTAATTCCAGAACTGGTAGCATTTAGACCTGGCCAAATCTGTGCAGCTCAAATCTTAAATCTAACCCAATAAATGAAAGATGGTTTTGAAATACATTTTTAAAAAACCTGGAGCAGCATTTGTTGACCTTACCGTGGCAAATGAAACTGTCCACTAGTATTTGCTTTTCAGAAAGTTCTACCTCCTTACTAAAGATCATGGACTAACAGAAATGGTTGCTATTCTCCATCAAAACCAAAGATTTCTTGTTGAATTTCAAGGAAGGCACAGTCGATGGAATAATCAAAGGAATGGTCTCCCACAGGGTAGTGTTCTAGCTCCATTACTTAACATTTACTCAAATGAGCAACTGACATTCTCATACTCCAGGAGTTTCATTTATGCTGATGATCTTGCCTTGACAGTTCAGAGTAAAAAAATTGAAGATATTTCCTTATATTAAAAAGTAACCAGCTGAAACCAGTCTCTCTAAAAACACAGGGCTGTGCCTTCCACTTAAAGAAAAGAGAAGCTCAGAGGAAGCTCTGAGTTAGCTGGGAAGATAAGATTTTGAAACATTGCCTTACCTCAAAATATTTGGTCATTCACATTTCTGCGAATGTGGAGAAATTCAATCAATGCAACATGTATGTGCATTTAATTTATGCCTCACTACATATACAAAAGAAGATCTTGTAAATTGGCAAGATGACACTATTGAAGTAGTCCACCTCTGGACAAAACTAGAATACAGTTGTACCTCGCTTAAAGAGCATAATGCGTTCCACAGGATTGCTCTTTAAGCGAGTTTGCTCTTTAAGCGAAACACCATTGTAAGTGACCAATTGTGGGGGGGATTGCGAACCCCAATTTATTTGTTAAGCGAGTGTTAGGTTGGTTTTATTTGTAAAGCGAAGTGAACATTCAGAGAAAATTCTGCTCTTTAAGCGAGTTACTCTTTAAGCGAGGTGCTCTTTATGCGAGGTTTGACTGTAATCATTTTCGTACTTCAATATGAATTTTACATACATCCATAATTTTAAATTGTTTCACATTCTGATACAAAAAAAGAAAGAAAGAAAACTACTGATCATTTCCTCTGGAGCTATGAAAATGATTGTAGAATGCAGTATGAATGTTTTGCTACTACATAAGGATTTAATTTTGTCTGTGATTTTGGACTTTTCCACTGCACTCTATGAAAGATGCTACAATACGTGATCTACTAGCTGATGATGAAAGAACTTTTTTGTTGAGTATTCTAGTGCAACCCCAGCATGCAGTAACCAGAGAGACAGGGAAGACTAGCCTGATTTAAAGGAAGTTGTTTTACATTGTTTACCTGTAATTACAGTTAGAAAGGTTCTTTCCTGCCTTCAGGATCACCTGACCCTATTTGCATATATTAAGGCCTTTGTTTTGCTCTGGCCTCCTCTCTCTTGCTTTTTTTGCTTTGGAAGAGGAAAGATGTCCTTTTGAGCTCCTCCATTTTCCAGGCCACATGGCTGGAAGAAAGATTTTACTCCTTTCTAAAACTTCAACAAGACCTGAGCTCATGTATCTTCTGATCTCATTTTGTGAATAAATGATATTTTTCTTTCTCTGAAGTATCTAATCCAAGTGTGTTTATTAGCTGGGCTAAAAAGGGGTGAACTGGGAGCAGGGCCGGATTTTCCTGTAGGCTAACTAGGCTTCATCCTAGGGCCTCAAGATCAAGAGGGGCCTATATATTGATATATATCACAGTAATGATGTATTTTATTATCTCTCATGTAATTTACAAACTTAAAAATGGGAGGTGAAAGGGCCACATAAGTGGAATAGCGTAGGGCCTCTTTTCATGTAAATCTGGCCCTGACTGGGAGACTTGCATTTGAACATAAAATTACCTAAAAGCTGCCCTGCTTTGCTGTACTGCTGCTACAAATAACTTAACACTTTTTACACTATAGGTCTCTGAATTCTCACTGTCAGAGGCAGGGACTTTTATTTATTTTTTATTTTTTATTTATATTTGTTTATCGCCCTCCTCCCCAAAGGGACTCAGGGCGATTTCCAACAATTTTAAAAACACTTAAAAAATTAAAAACTTTAAAAAGCTTTAAAACTTAATTAAAAGCTAGGTATTATAACTTGGACATACTGGGGGTCAAACCATCCAACTGGCTGGGGAAATTGAACCATCCACTTCCCAGACCAGACCTGCCAGCCAGACTTCTTCTGAAAGCATGAGAAAAAAAATAATTAAGCAGAATTGAGTGCACCATCTTATGTCACCTCCTGTCGCACATTCTCTCTCATTACAAAATGCATGCACATATTTGTGTGTGTATATGGACATGCACACTCAAACATGCAAGCACACACAGAGTTTTATAGGTCATTGTGCAAAAGGTAATTGAATTGTCCCCACCGTTTCATTTCAGTCATAGTGACTGCATTTGCTGCCTCTGTTTCAGGTTCATGGTTTTAGACTCTGCTTTTAAAATGTCTCTGTTATGAATTATGAGAGGTGGCAATTTACTTGTGACACTGATTCAGCCAATCTCGGTGCAAATTAGCCCTGGTGGCAAAAGGTGAAGGCAAACTAATAAAGAGGCCTCATCTCCCCCACACTTGGTTTCTTATCATGTGAAGGCTTATAGCACCGCATACAAATGAGGGCCCGGAAGGTCGATAACAACATTCTGCTTGAGACTAAATTAATTAAAAACTGGTTTTATACTTCACTCAAGGGATTAGCAGAGAGACTGATCGTTGCTGAAATCCATGCCTTCCTGAGCAGTGAGCTCAATGAAGACTGAAATAATATTTAAGCATTTAATTTTCAGCACTGATGCTTTGCCGTTGAGATCACGTGCAATTTGGGAAATAGCAAAATTAGACATTAAATAAGACACTGACAAGCCACTGGAGGGTCTGCTAAGTAATGTCTTCTTTTGTCCACAAGAAATTTCCAGGGGCTAAAATAGAGGCCTTTTCCATCCCTACCTGGAGAGAGAAAAGAGGAAAATGGATTAGAGTCATTCCATCCTCCCCATTTGATTTTTCTTTGCATCCCAAATATAATGTTTGGGTAAATTTTGGTATTTCCTCCCCAAAATGAAATGAACTGAAATTCTCCCCCATTTGTTGCATAGCCATTGTTGGACTGTCATGTAGGTATGTAAGGTGAAGAAACCCTTGGAAGAAAGAGTTGCAAACATAATTCAAGCACAGCTGAGTAATCAAAGGTTTAAAGCTGGACATTTGAGAGTGAAGCTCTCATTCCCTGGTTACAGTTGGGCAAATCTCTCCGTTTTTATTGCCTCTCCATTCAATTTATTTCCTTTTTCTAAATTTCAAATTCTTTCCCTACTGAATATGAAATTTAAAAACTGCAAGTTCTGGTAAATATTTCTGTGGAAAAGTAATCCTTTCTCTATCCCAAGATGCCAAGGACTGAACTGAAGATTTTCTTGCCCTGTTACTGAGCTATAGCACTTCCTCAATAGGACAAACAGAAAAGAGAGACATTAAGCAAAGAAGTGTCCTTCAGATGTCACTCAGCTGCAAATTCACTAGCTGGTTGTAGAAAAGTAGTTCCATCAATATTTAGACACTTGTTGACATTGATTTTAGACTCTATGACCTTGAGATAGTCTCATCTTCCAGCTACCCTACCTGGGTCCTTAAATAAGAGGTGCATGTGTAGCAAAAATAGCACAAAATCTGTTGGTTTGGTGTTGGGTACTCAGTACCCACCTCTCCATGGTATTTGTTTTGGAACAGTAGAGAAATCTCTTGTCTCCATGTTATCCAATGGTCTTCTTGCAACAGTACACAACATCTGAGAAGCTTGCAAGGAGAGTATGAAGAGAACAGCAGTTCTTGTCAGTCTTCATCATTTGACAGCCAGATATGCACCACACCTTTAAAAACTTACATTTTAAACTGCAATTGTCGGAATCCTCCAACCGGTATGGTCAGTGCCTATGCTGCCCAGAAGATTCTGGGAACTACAGTCCAAAAATATAACTTCCCAAATATTAAAACATTCATATCTTATTACTGTATGTGCATTAACCCAGGTATAAAAACCACAGGACAGTTTTAAGAAAAAGTAGGAAGCTTCCTTAACAGTCAGTCAAACCCTTGCTCCATCTATGTCGGGGTGGTTAATCTTGGTGCTCCAGCTGTTCTTGGACTTCAACTCCCAGAAACCCTGATAAGCAGGTGTGCCGACTTTGGCTTCTGGTAATTGAAGTCCAGGAACAGCTGAAGCACCAATGTTGAGAAACCTTGGTATGGTGAACTTGAAATAGGAATGGTTCTTCACAGTTTGAGGCAGAATTTTTCTGCAGCCCTACTTTGAGATTCCAGCTATTCTCTGGTGGCCTTCCATCCTAGCAGTCACCTGACATGAACTTGCTTAGCAACCAAAATCCAATGAGATCAGCATGTTGAATGGTTTGGCAGGATGACTGGGCAGTGAGAAATCAAGAATAACACTGGATCAGTGGGTCCATTTTTGCATATATTTTTATAAATTAAATATTTAGTACTAGAAGATCATGTGGGATTCCTTCCCACCATGGTTTCTCCTCAGTGGTTGGCATCTTCTATCTACTGAAAATGGATTTATATTTTCATATCTTAACCTATACTATCAAATCAAATCCATCCATTGACATGCATTAATAGTCACTGGAATTCTATACATACAGTACTCTGAATTCTCCATCTAGAATTCTTCGCTAGAATCTTCTTGTTTAGGGTCTCTTTTTATGTACCAGTAGCAGGCATTGGAATCTATCTAGATTACAACTAGCATTGTTCCCTCTTAAAGATTTAGTAACTGGGGAAGCTTTATATGGAATGACCTGGTGACTTCATTTTGACCCATTTTACCATGGAAAATTAAGCATGGTAAGGAAACCTTAATGTGAGATTTGGGAAGATGTATTTTATTTGGAAGCCTTAAGCTTTTACTTTAGATCGGTTGATCGGCTTGGAGGATGATGTTAATTAGTTTAAATGTTAGATCCAATTTATCTGCCTGCTACAGAAGGCAGAATCTTCAGCTGGTACCTGCTACCTTAAGTGCTTCAGTAGTTCAGATTGGGCTGAGTATATCACACCCACACAGAGCTATTCAGAAGGTGAATTTTATTGAACTCAAAAGAATTAAAATACAGTATAGATTCCGTAATATGGTGAAATACAGACTCAAAGGAAGCAAGCTTGCATAGCTGAGAAAGTTCTGAGATTCAAGCTGTTTCGCAAAGGTGTGCAGTACCTGAGCAGGCTATTTACAGAAGTGCCACATGCTGCAAAGTTAGAGGAAAGATTGACTTGGAGCTAGGGAGCATTCGAACTCTATCTTGGGCAAGGTTCCCAAAAGGAGAGAGGTTAACTTGAGTCCTAGACAAAACACCAGGATTTCAGGAGAACAACATAGGCTAGTAGGATTCTCTGGCTAAATCCTGGCTTGTACTGATACCTTACCTTGGATACTTTGGAGTCACTATTCAGTGGGGTGGATGTCTCCATGACAACATTCCACACATGCAAATAAACTTGAGAAATCAAGTCTATCTGCATGCTGTTTTTTAGCTATTTGAATATTACATCACCCTCTGACTAGGTGAACTGTGACATGTGCCTTCCACTTTCACTTTGCCCAAGGGATCTGATGGAGTATGGTTGACCACTGATGGTCCCAGGACATTGGAAAATCATAAGCCACTTCACTTGTCTGAAGAAGGAAATGAAAAGATCCTGTTAATGAAAATGCAAGCCATTCTAGGATCTTTGCTTCCCCAGACCTTCAGACAATTCTTGTTGTACAAAAACAAAGGAAGTGATTAATCTATATGGCCCTCTCTACAAGAGGACTATCCTGCGAAATGACTCTTTGGGTGGGATATTCATATGTTCAACTTAATTTTGATAGCAGGCATTTACAGCTATAATAGAGGAAAGCTTCCTCAGATGTCAATTTGGCCCCTTTTCAGAGGGCATCAAACGAATATAGTAAGACAATAAGATAGGCCAGAAGAGGTTATTTTAATAGCCTTCTTAGTGAAGCTATTATAATCATGTGGAGCTCTTTAGAGTGGTCCAAGACCTCACATTAGTTAGATATACTAATGGCAATATTTTGCAGCCTAATGTTAACATTTGCAACAAGTTTATAGCCCACTCTTGAGCTAAGGTTGAAGCCACCCATAGGGAGTACCATTAGCTGTATTTAATGGCACAGTTCAATTGTGAAGACATGTCTAACACACTATCTTGTCTGGTTGTACTGGATCGATTTCAACCTGTGATGTGGACAAGGTGCTTGCATGGTGCAAGGCCATGACCTCCACAATTGACCAATTCCCTTTTTGGGGTTTTTAAAGAAGTTAAGGAGATGAGGGTTTAATGGGCTACACAGGTGAGAGAAAAGTTGACCACATCTTCCCAAATTTTATCTCAGTGTCTACTGGTTGTCTGTCTGTTTTTATCCCAAGTTTAAAATGTTAGTAGTGATGTACCGGTAATTAACGTGTTGGGGAACCACTCAATGATTCTGTCATGGGGTGGGAATGGGGGTGTAGACATCTGCTGAACTGCAAAACTCAGCTGCCACCTATCCACATCTGGTACCTGAGGCAACCACTTCATGGTAGGGTTAGCCATATTAGGAATCCAGGAGGGTGAAATTTGGCCTTGACTGAAGTGTGGCCCTAATGTCTACCAATTTTAAATGCAGATGAATTGAAATCCATTCCTTCAGGGTGGCAAAGTGAATCCTGGGTGAGCTAATTATTTTTAGATGGACAATTCTGCCACATGAGTAACTTGTTTGCTTCTGCACATAGTTTGTGACACTCGTTAAAACTATCCTGAAAAACCGTGGTTTGGTTTAACCATGAATTTAAAAATATCAGAAGCTAGAGAAATTCACAAAAGGTAACACCATTAGTGGTTACAAGCCTTTTTGAGATCACTTTTCAGTCCTATTTTATTTCCACCCATACATCCAACTTTGTTTGCCAACTATACTACACTATAGGGAGAAATTGCAAAGTTATTCTAATTATGTAATGAGTCATCACTTGCAAATGAGTTTACACCTGGAACCTTGCTCCATAACCCCCTTATCCATTTGACAAAGAAACTGTGTGACACCATTGCTTATTTATTTTCAACAGCTCTGCATCTTACTGACAAGCTTGTGAGGACCTCCACTACACATTTATCTAGAATGTAGGGTCATTCAGTTAAAAAGGTCCATCTTCATTTCCTGGCCTGGAGGAACATCATAGTCATGTCCTGAATAAATACACATTTGATTAATGCATTGACACAAACATTTTCTGTTCCTGTCTTCTTCTCCCACTAAAAAGACCATGCTCATTACAGCTGACACACTGAGCAGAGAAAGACTATGAGTGGTTCCCTGCCTCCCCACCATCAAAACCTGTGAGAAATGTCACAGGAGACGACAAAGTGAGCAACACTCCTCTCAATGTGGGACTTGTTGGAAGGGACTGTCAAGCACAGCTGCTTAAGAGTGTTATATGCAAGGTAAGATCGTAGCAAGGAAGATGCTTAATCTTCCAGCATAAAGAGACATGTAAGAAGAAGTTGGAGGTATTTTTAATTAAGTGCACAAACTAGAGGCAGGGGAAGTGGAGCAGTGTGTGTGTGTGTAAAAGTGAACAATATGTTGAGATCCACTTAACCATTTCATACTAGGTCAACTGCATCAATGAAAACCCTCCTGTTCATGGTGGATCTTTGTCCTGTGACCTACCGTACTTATGAGCTACATTTTAAAACTTGCAGGGCTACCTTAAACTACTTTGTTGCCTGAAGCAGACAAGATTATATATCAGTTATGAAAAGTAAATAAATAGGCAGTGGTGTCTTTTGCCCTGGCATTGGAAGATCCTTCTCTGCCTGAAGACCAGGGCCGGATTTTCCTATAGGCTAACTAGGCTTCAGCCTAGGGCCTCAAGATCAAGAGGGGTCTATATATTGATATATATCACAGTAATGATGTATTTTATTATCTCTCATGTAATTTACAAACTTAAAAATGGGAGGTGAAAGGGCCACATAAGTGGAATAGCCTAGGGCCTCTTTTTATATAAATCCGGCCCTGCTGAAGACAGCAGGTTAGCTTAGGAGGCTCAGGGAAAGCTGCACCATGAGGAGCTCTTTGCTCTAATGCCTGGCTCTGGCTGCCAGTTTTCTATTGGGTTAATGGCATTCTTTAACCTATACTAGTCTGAGGTGATGTGGACTTTGTGTGCCAAAAGGGCTCAGAACCAGAAAGGGACTCATGGAACTGGATCAGTGGTATGCAGGTCGTGCTGCAATGCAGAAGATTGGGGAAGACCACTGCATTATGCTTCTCCCAGGACAATCTTCATTTAATTTAATTTAATTTAATAATTTAATTTAATAGATAGATTTATATACTGCCATAATCCAATGGACTCTGGGTGGTGTACACAAGTTAAAACCAATAAAAAACAATTAAAAACCCTTAAGAACATAGCAGTATTGCCCATCATTGTGCCATTACTATCTAAAAACAAATATAAAAATGGCATAACCTTAACATTAAAAATTAATTACAGGATGGGGGAGCCTCAGATGAGCCAGAAAAGGGAGCTTGTTGACAATCCCAGCCCCCAGACCCATTTTGCCAATCACGTCTTCAATTCTTTCCTAAATGGTAGTAACTGGGCCTGGATGCATAGTTCTACTGGGAGGAGGTTCCATAGTGTGGGGGCTACGTCTGAGAAGGCCCTTTTCCTCATCTTGGAGAGGCGATCCTCCCCAACAGATGGTACCTGAAGAGTGCCCTCTCGGTTTGCTCCCGTGGGACGGGTCGATGTCCTAGGGATGATGCGGTCCTTGAGTTATCCTGGTCCGCTACCATGAAGGGCTTTAAAGGTGACAACCAGCACCTTGAATTGCACCCAGAGACATATAGGCAGCCAGGACAGTTCCCGCATGACTGATTGCCATGGCTGATCACCATGATGAAAGCCAATAATCGGAATTGGATACGGCACTTGAAGTAGCACTCTTGCATGTGCTAACACTGGTTATCAGTGGGAGGAGGCTTTACAGACTAATGTGAGTTTCCTTTGTCACTAACTTAATTGGTAGAGTTCATTTCCCGCCAATGGCATTTGAGACTAGGCCCAGCCCCATATTCTTGTTTCATTGTTTTGCTCTTTAACCTTCTTCTTCTTTCTCTGACCTCGGACCAAGCAACAAGCATGGAGAATCTCTCCAGATGCTGAAGCCTCAATTGCTCCCCTTTCTTAATTCTTCTGACTGTAATTACAAATGGTAACTGTAAGCAAAGACACCTCTTCCTCCTCTATAACTAGAGTACTTTTATGACATGAAGTACTAGTTTATGTGGGGGAAATCTAGAAGGGCAAGTCAGTGATGAGACTGAGCTAATTGCTTTGTTTTATGTGCTGTTGTTGTTTTCTACCTCATACTTTGCTAATTAAGAGGAAAAGCCAAAAAGTTGTAATACTGTACTTTCATCATCTTCAACTTGAGGCATCACTCTGCCTAACAGTAGGACCAGCCTTGCCAATCTGCCAGATCCATTCCACCATTGCAGTGCAAAAAGAGGAGCAATTTTCTTACCTGCATTTTGAGTAACAGATGTTCATAAGCATAGTGAAAAGAACCGATAATGAATGACGATTGGGTTACTCCTCAGAAGCAGACATTATTGAGAAATAAATGTAAAGGTGGCAGGAGAGGATTTGTCAGTTTCCAAACCAATCCAAAGTGAATTGAGAATGCCTAGAGCAATGCTCAAATCAAATTAAAGCTAAGCAAAGCACAAAATTTAGCTCCAGCAGTTCACAGCTTTAGAAAAAGTTGAAAAACTCTTTTTAAAACAAACTTGAAGCCATTAAATTTATCTTGGAAGAGGGAAGCAATTTTATAACAGAACCAGGAAGCCCCTAACAGAAGATTGTCAGCTCAAGTGATGATGAAAAGCCCAAGCTTCCCTGGAAACATTAATCATTGCGTCTGGGAAGACTCAGATGAATCAGACATCATTTTCTCTTGTGATCAGTAGACATTTCTCACTTCGACAGGGCAAAGAAAGAGTATTCTCAGCCTTTTAGAGACTGCTATTCACATTGCTTTAATTTTCAGTAGTGTATATTGATGTGCTTTCCCCCCTCCTGCTCTTTTTAGGCAACTGGAGATCATAGTCCAATTGACTAAGTGTTTGTGTGTTAGGAATCTATGTCCTAGATGACTTGAGTCATATTGAATTTGAGTAGGGTAGATCATAGTAGTAGTTCCTTCCTTCCTTCCTTCCTTCCTTCCTTCCATGTATGCCTTTGTATCAGAAGGAGTAAACTTCAGATGCAACAGTGCAAATCAAATTCTGCATTTTAAAAAAAATTCTCTTGAGGTTGTCTGGGCCTCTCTGCCCCAGGAGATGAAAAAAATATCATCGTCAGCTGTTACTCGTATCCAAGTACTATATACATTTTTTCCTGGAAATCATTTTCAAACAGGAAAAATGCCATTGGCATGAATTTGTTTAAGGTGGATCCCAGCTTGCCATGAAGTGACCCATACACTCTGATTATGGAGCCATCTTCTGCGGTATGTATGAAATGAGACAGGCAGGATTTAGCACCGGGACTGCAATGGACTGCCACAGCCTTGAGGATATGGACAAGGTGTGCCTTCACAGCCAGTCCATCTGGCATGGCGTCTTCCGCCTCCATGACCATTGGGAATCAGAACAGTGAAGTAGTTCCTCCTCCACTCATTTTGCCGTTGGGCCCAGTATGATGGTTTCCAGTGCATTTCCTCCACTGAGGGGGATCATCACCCCACCTAAAATATAGTTAAGCTTAATTAGTGCATCTCTCTGGCACTAGAAGGAGGGCCTTCTCGGTGTCCTCTCCGGCCCTGTGGAACCTCCTCCCGATAGAGCTACGCCTGCAGACGGAGTTGCTGTCCTTTAGGAAAGGAGTGAAAACCTGGCTGGCAGGTCTGGTCTGGGGAGTGGATGGTTCAATTTCCCCAGCCAGTTGGATGGTTTGACCCCCAGTACATCCAAGTTATAAGGCCTAGCTTTTAATTATGTTTTTAAGCTTTTTAAAGTTTTTAATTTTTTAAAGTGTTTTTAATATTGTTGGAAATCGCCCTGGGTTCCTTCGCGGAGGAGGGCAATAAGCAAATATAAATAAATAAATAAAACAAGCATCACTGTCTTTCTCACTCAGCACCAACCCTAGGCTTTCTTCCCCTGTGGTCTGGGACTGGACAAAAAGTACATTTCACAGTTTTGGTGGAAAGGAAAGAAGGAAGGCAGGAAGGAAGCTTGTGAGATCTTTGCTGCACATTGGAATCTGAGTTATGGTTGATGGCATTAAATTTCACCTCTTCTCCAAGCCCAAGTTAGAGGCTTTGTCACTATCCAGACAAATAACCTCATCAGTAGTTGAGGTACAGACTTAGATTACTGTGATATTGAATGATATACTGTACCTTTCAGACTGAAATCATTTTTTTTTCATTTTTGAGGTACCCCATTTACTTTCCTCTTTAATTAGCTCTAAGGGTCACTCCATTTCTTCTGAGGGATTCTTACCCACAGTGGTAGATATAATGATCCCTTGAGTTAAATTTGTCCATTCCAACCCACTTTAGGTCACAGATTTGCAAGATGTTGATGTTCAGTCTTGCCATCTCATGTTTGACCACGTCCACATTACTTTGATTCATAGATCTAATGTTCCAGGTTCCTATGCAATATTGTTTTTTACAGCATCGGACTTTCCTTCACTGTCAGACATTTCCACAGCTGAGTGAACTTTCAGCTTTGCCCAGCCACTTTACTCTTTCAGTGGCTAATTGTACTTGCCTTCTGTTCTTCCCCAGTAGCATACTGGGTACATTTCAATATGAAGGGCTCTTCTTCCGGTGTAGAGCGCATGGGCCCCAACTGCACTGCCAACACCAGACAGAATGCTGCCCCACCTACCTGGCCGGCAAGGCCATCTCTCACTCCCTCTCTCCCCTCCCCACCCAAAACCCACCCTCAAACTCCCCCTACCCCCTTGGTCTTTGGAGTAGGGTCAGCGGACAACAGCCCACCTTGCATTGCCCAGACGCCACGGCTTCTCCTTCCCCTCAACTCCAAAAAAAAAAATGTTGGAAGGGGGCAGTCCCTCACCAGTGCAGCCCTCTTCCCACCCCTCCAACCCCAACAAGTGGGCGGAGGGGGAGGTGGGTGTCCTCACCACCAGCATGGCATTCTTTTTCTCATCTCTTCGCTGCCAACACGGTGTTCTTTTTCTCCTCTCCGGCCCAACAAAGGTGCAGAGAGGGAAGCAGAGGTCTTCACTGCCAGCGTGGTGTTCTTTTTCTCCTCTCCAGCCCAACATATACAAATAGATGATCATGTTCCCATGTGAAGTTTCATCTTCTGGTTACTTCAGATCAAGCTATATTAAGATTTTTTTTTTTTGGAAGCTGAATGAGAAGCATGTGGCAAAATATGCAATGGAAACTTTTGACCAGAATAGCCTCCCATTCTCTGGTTTTGGAGTGTGGTGCCTCCTCTATTCCATGACACCTCTGATTCACACACAAAAAGAGGAATCAGGAATGTTGCCTTATATGAGCTTGGATCATTTGCCTACCTTTCCCTAATACTGTCTGGATTCTCCACCAGAATGCTTAGACATCATTCCCTATCTAAAGGCATGGAACCAGGTCATTCTAAAATTGTATAATCCAGCCCTGTACATCATGTGGAAAATCAAGACCCCCAATGGTAGAGATGGGGAAATGACCTAACTGCTGGGGTTCTGTGACAGTTGAGGTCCACCACCACCACCACCACCACCACCACCCCAGTTTTGTAAAAGATTTACCCTGGATTATTCTATATTTAAATTTTATCCAGCCTTTGTCTACATTTCCCAGATTCCTGAGCCAACACAGCTATCTTGAGTATTCTGGAAGTTTTTATCCAAAAAAGAAAGAAAAAAAGAAGGAAAGGGAAAAAAAAACTCTCCCAGATTCTAATTTACCAAAGAACTAGACTCTCGTCACCTGTTTGTTCTGCATGACCGCTCAAATTTTTTAATTTGAAAATTCTTCCCCTTGACAACTTGCAGGATTTGCCATATTTATCTCTAGCTCTATTCACATAATCTTAATGGCAGCCTAACACACAGGCATTCAGCAGATGATCTGTTCTCTCAATGCCAGGGGATGAGACTCCTGTCCTATTTCTGCAGGTCTGTCTCCAATTAAAGCCTTGGAAACAGAGGCAGGTTTAAAATTCCAAAATAAACCAACAAGGGATGCTTTAGTCTTTTGTCTCTTGCCTGCCCAACTCCCCAAAAAAGCCAAATAGGTAATCTGCCTTGTATCTCGCAACAATGAATACACACATTGAATAATGCAATAGGACAATTACTGGTTTTGCCATTAAAAACTATCCTTAACGCAGTATCATGTTTTATTTCACAGTTACCTGTGTAACATTTATTTATCTGCTGCATGACTCCCTGCTAATGAGATTTCATAAGAGGAAAAAAGGTAACCCTCTACTTTTGCAGAGTAAAGTCTGAAAGGGCAACCTGTTGGCTGTGATAGATAAGCCTTGTTTTCCTTCTCAGCCATTGCCAAATAATTTGCAATTCAAGAAAGGCTAAATGATTGGCCAGGGGAGGCCCGAAGCAACGCCGCCGCCGCCGCTGCGCCCTCCCGGCCTCCGTCACCGGCCGGGAGGATGATAAAAGGGGCCTCCCTTGGCCAGGGGAGGCCCGAAGCAACGCCAACGCCGCCGCCGCGCAACAGACGCCGCCGCCGCCGCCGCTGCGCCCTCCCGGCCCCCGTCACCGGCCGGGAGGATGATAAAAGGGGCCTCCCTTGGCCAGGGGAGGCCCGAAGCAACGCCGCCGCCGCCGCCGCGCAACAGACGCCGCCGCCGCCGCTGCGCCCTCCCGGCCTCCGTCACCGGCCGGGAGGATGATAAAAGGGGCCTCCCTTGGCCAGGGGAGGCCCGAAGCAACGCCGCCGCCGCCGCCGCGCAACAGACGCCGCCGCCGCCGCCGCCGCTGCGCCCTCCCGGCCCCCGTCACCGGCCGGGAGGATGATAAAAGGGGCCTCCCTTGGCCAGGGGAGGCCCGAAGCAACGCCGCCGCCGCCGCCGCGCAACAGACGCCGCCGCCGCCGCTGCGCCCTCCCGGCCCCCGTCACCGGCCGGGAGGATGATAAAAGGGGCCTCCCTTGGCCAGGGGAGGCCCGAAGCAACGCCGCCGCCGCCGCGCAACAGACGCCGCCGCCGCCGCTGCGCCCTCCCGGCCTCCGTCACCGGCCGGGAGGAGGATGGGGGGGCCTCCCTCGGCCATTTGGCCCCGAGGGGAGAGAACTTGGCTGTCTTGGGGCGGCTGTGGAGGACTCGATGGGGGGGGGGTTGGTGGGATATTGTTTTGTTTTTGTATAATGCCGCCTAGAGTCAGGCTTGCCTGAGCGAGGCGGGGTATAAATTTGAAGAATAAATAAAATAAATAAAATGATGCTATAAACAAAGCACAGGTGCCACCATGGCCGTCTTTACTGTATCATGTTATAGGAAATGATCATTTAGATACTGATGCTGAGTATCTACTGAGCTGACAATTGGGGGATGCCTGTCATAAGAATAAATTAATACCAACTTGTCCGGAGGTCTTCAGATCACTAGGCTTCGTATGTTGCAACATTCTGGGCTGTTGATACCATCTGGATGGAATACTACCAGCACAATAGTCAGAAACGATGACACAGCTAGACATTTCCATGCCTGCAATGGGAGTTAAATCCAGCTATGCCATCTGCCAAGAATCTGCACCACCAAGGTAAGTTAAGCATGGTTAGACATGTTTAAGGAGAAGCTTCTGAAACAGCAAGCTTTTTGCTCAGGTAGACTGCTCCCACTTAGACATGCATTGTACACATTCTACTACCTGCTGCAACTGCCCTGTAATACATGCTCCTAGCTTCTGTTTCCCCAACATAAGTATCCCCACAGTGGCAAAATTTGCCTAATTGTTCTAGGTTGGATGCACTGAGACGCTATCAGGCATGCTGCCATACTGAGCCTCTAAACCAGGGATTCTCGGCCCACGGCACCATTTCATGTGGCCCTCCACCACCTCTACCACACCAGGAAGTGCCATGTGGTGGAGGAAGGGCAAAATGGCTGTCCGGCCCCTGAAGCTGCCTGAGGGAGCGTTACCCAGCCCCCAGCTTTAAAAGGTTGAGAACTGCTCTAAACACAGAGATATTTAGTTATATGATTACATCAGTGCAACACTGTTTTAATAATTGATACTGACTGATATCCTGCCTGTGCAACATGAGCGAAGTCATTGGTAGTGGTAGACTGCAGCAGATTGACACAGCTCACACTCGATGTAATGAAGTTGTGTGCACCCTAAAATCAGAGAATGAAACATTTAATGAGCTGCAATCTGCCTGTGCCAATGATACCATACCCATTGTGCAGATGGACTCCAACCAGTAAGATTTCGGCTATTATATGGTCTTTGATATCCTTTTTTATGCTGTCAATGTCTGCTTCCTACCCCCTTCTGTGGCCATATCCCCTCTTGCACAAGAGACTAGCAAAAACTTAGTAAGAGCAAAAATAACTGCTTTACCCTTTCTCTTTGCTGGAGCAGAAACACTAACAACTAACAGCATTGGGTTTAACGAGCAGAATTAAGAGGTTTTGTAATGACACAAATATATGTAATCTGGTTTTCAGGAACATGTGCAGTGGTGGGCAAGAGCTGGTTCACACTGGTCCGTGCGGACTGGTAGTAACTTTTAACGTTGTCTGTGGGGACCCAGGGGTGGTGGTGTTACCTTTTTTCTGGTTTCCCCCACTGTGCATGCGCGCCTCCAGCCACAGAGGAACCGGCAGTGGCGGCTGATGCCGGCAACAGCCTCCTCGGAGGCACTGTGGCCACCGTGGCCTCCTGGCTGAGACCCTTGGAAGCATGGCCATGGCGGGCACTGACACTTGGGCACTGACACTCCCCTTGCTTGCTGTCCTCCGGAGCGGGGAGGAGGAGGAGGAACAGCAGCCACTAGCCTGAAGCTCCCTACCACCTGCTCCCCAAGGTAAGTGACTCATCTTTGGGTGTGGGATGGGTGGGTGTATTTTAATGTGTATTCAATGTGTATTTATTTTTAATGTGTATTTAATGTGTATTTAATGTGTGTTTTTATGTGTATTTAATTTGTATTTTTATGTGTATTTAATTTGTATTTAATATGTATTTTAATGTGAGCTTTTGTGGATCAAGTCCACTAGCTCTTTGGCTATAGACAGAGATGAGCACTGAACCCTAGAGTTGGTAATGACTGGCTTTTGAGCAAGGGCAACCTTTAGCTAATAACAGAAGATCCCTGACTGGTATTCAAATTTGATGTCAGGATTTGTCCCTGCAAGTGGTTCAAGGTCTCCCTTGCTCAAAAGCCAGTCATATCTGACTCTAGGGTGATGTGCTCATCTCCATTTATAGCCAAAGAGCCGGTGCTGGCTGTGTTTGCATATGTATACATGGCCATATGGCAGGCATGACTAGATCGCTCATGACTTTGGCTCCACCTACGACTGTGACTCTGCCCACGGTGTGGTAGTAAAATTTTTGTTGGCCCATCACTGAACATGTGGTGTGATTTTTCTAAACATAGGCATCCTGCCCAACTCTCCTATCAGAAAAATAACAGAAACAAACATAAAGGAAAGAAAGGCCTTTCCAATTTAAAAAAGGTGAAGATTCACTCAGGGAAATTGACTCATCCTTTTTGAATAGGTTGCCAGAATCTGCTATAGTGTTTAATATCAAAACCACCTATTGTTTTCAAAAACAGAAGTGGACTTCTGTCCACTCTTGTGTTTTGCTTTTGTGTTTGCATTTTGGATGGTCTGTGCTTCCCGAGGAGGATTCTGCCACAGAAAACTGGCCCCTGAACACAACAAATTGCCCACGTCTGACCTCTGACCTTTTTGTGGACACTTGGCTTGCTCTTAAAAAAAAAAACCCGAAAACAGCTTTTAATATTCTTCCTGAAGCAGATGTAATGCAAGGAGAAAACATACAGTGTTTGTTCCATGCAGTTGTTCAGGAATCACTGACTGTTTAATTCTAATTTTAGTGAGGTAATAAAGTTTGACCACGTTATCCTGCTATGGTAGTAGAATAGACCATACCCCCAGCAACTCAGCACTGAGTGTCAGGCGGCGGTTAACTCACCTGACAACCCTGAGGACTAACAGCCTTGGGTGCCAAAGTCCACAGGGAAGATGATGGTCCCCAAGTGGATTAAATCCCACTTGAATCCATCTTTATTGAGAGCAGCAGCTTCATCAATACTGGCCTGGGGCTGATGAGAATGTTGTGTGCCAAAAGGGCTCAGGACCAGAAAGTGACTCACAGAAGTGGATCAGTTGTGATGCGGAAGGCAGATGAAACGCCACTGCATTACATTTTCAGGACAGTCTTCATGGCTGATCACCATGACGATCGCCTATATTCGGATTCAGATATGGCAGAAGAAGAAGAAAGGTATCACCACTCCCAATAAATGTATTCCATCCATTCACCATGTGTTCTTGAAATAAAGTAAAAGATCTCTGGTATAACCAGTATGCTGATGCCACCAAGTGGTGAAGTTTTCATTAAACAATAGTTTGCTCGTTTTGTTATGCAGCCTAATAGTCATTAAGTGACTGTTATTCTCTGCATATCTGTCGTGTGCTTGTGTGTGCGAAGAATGAGAAGGGAAGGGGGTGCTTTTCATCATTTGCGTCTGGCAGCATAATGCCTTGGGCTGCTGCTGTATGGATTTGAGTGGAGTTGCAGAAGGATAATATTTCCTTGTTACCTAAATGCAGCACCATGAATTATTGCAGTCAGTTTGCTGGGTAGGGGTCATTTCTCAAAATATTCTGTCACAATATCAGTTTTCAGAAGTTGTATGTGTGTGAGAGAAGGAGGAAGGAGACAGATGTAGAGAGAGAGAGAGACGAGGTTCATTACAATAATACCCAGTATGAGAAGAGAGGATTCACTTGAAAGATCGAGGGCAAAATAAGAAGGGGGCGGCAGAGAATGAGATGGCTAGATGGTATTGTTGATGCAATGGGCACAGAGCTGGGCAGGTTAAGGAGGAGGATAGGGGTGCCTGGCGTGCAATGGTCCATGGGGTCACAAAGGGTCAGACTCGACTATGCGACTGAACAAAAACAGCCAACAGAAGAACCCTGGTGGTACAGTGGTTAAAACTGATGTACTGCAACCAAAAGGTTATGAGTTCAATCCTAACCCAGTGCACAAAGTTGACTCAGCCTTCAATTCTTCTGAGGTTGGTAAAATGAGTACCCAGAATGTTGGTGACAAAATGCTAATTAACTTGTGAACTGCCCAGAGAGTGCAGTAAGTGCTATGGAGCAGTATAGAAGAGTGATTGCTTTGCATCTGGAAGCTTCCAGAATTAAAAATTTTGGGGGATAATTTTGTAAAAAATTTGATTAAAGCTTCAAAATAGATGTGGGACAGGAATTGTAAACATATCTTGTAACAGAATAAAGAGATAAAAATGGGGAACTAAAGAAGGAAGGGTAAAAATGGGTCACCCTCTGAAGAAACATGATCCTTTAAGCATTCATTAAATACACCTCAGACATCAGGGCATTCATTTCTATAGGCTACCAACTCACCTGGGACATCTGAAAACAGCATAATTTGAATTTCTATATTTACAATGCTAACTACACATTCCTGAAGAGCTTCATAAGTCAAGAAGACTAATTACCCCACTAATTTCCATAGCAATTAACAGACACTGCAAATGAAAGCACAGCCACCGTGGTGGTTAGTTAGCACAAGCTGAAGAAGAACTGCAAAGATTTTAGAGAACATGCTAGAAATTCAATAATTCAGATGGAGAGCTGCATTGACAGCAGATGAGATTAAATTTAGAAATGCCACTGTAAGAATTTGAACACATGGGCAAAGCAAGAGAAATGCACCAGAGCATGACAGACTGAGGAAGATTATAGTTAAGAATAGAATAATGATTGGAACATGAATCAATGTGATGGCTCTGGTACAACATTTTCATGTCATTTTAATTACAATTTCCAGCGCCCAGGAAGTAACAGTACAGTTAGTCTGACTGGATCTTTTTCAGACGCCCACTGGCTATCTTGAAGACTGATATCTTTCAAGACATGCTGTGTGTTCTGAAATGGTTTTACACCAACATTACTTCCACTGAGTAGAAGGAACTTTATTCCTTGTAACAAATTATCTGATGTGGTTTACTCCCTTAACTCCTTGCGGAATAACAACTCCAAGGCATCCAAGGTTTACTCCCTTAAGACTCCTTTTCTCTACAGCAGGAGTTCCTAACCTGAGGCCCGTGGGCCAGATCCAGCCTGTGGTGCCATTTCTTATGGCTTCCACCCCTCCAAGGCATTCAAGAAACAAAATGACCACCCCTTTGAAGCTTTTGGGACAAAATGGCCACCCCATCATGCAGGCAGGGCAAAATGGCCATCTGGCCCTCAAAACTGACTGAAAGAAAGTGACGGAGCTCACGGCTTGAAAAGGTTGGGAACCCCTGCTCTAAAGTGTTCCATTCAGTCTGAGTATATTCAAATAAACTGAGCAATCTCTGCGTAGAACAGAGAAAATGATTTTACAGTACTTGCTCTCCAGTGTAATTTAATCACCTCAGTTATTACTGTATTTCCATGAGCAGAAGAAAAGACATATGAGTTCTCATAAAGCACTGAATCAGTTCCATTAGCCATAAGGAAAAAATTAAAATCCCATTCTTAAAATTTCATTTATTTATTTATTTTTCTGATTTATATTGCTGCCCAACTCCAAAGAGTCTCAGCGCCTCACAGAAAATAAAACCAATCACATTTTAAAAAACCAATAAAAACCCCATAAACTGCCACCAAAAATTACTCCAACCCCTACAGATTAAAAGAGATTAAAAGAGGGAGAGATGTTCTTACTAAATCAGCCAGCAGGCAAGGATCACCACATCACTGGTGCCCCACACCTGCTTTGCCCTTTCCTGAAGGACAGCAACTCTGTCTGGAGATGCAGCTCAATTGGCAGGAGGTTCCATAGGGCTGGAGCAGACACTGAGAAGGCCCTCTTTCTGGTGCTAGAGAGATGAGCCTCCCTAGCAGATGGCACAATGAGAGAGCCTCTCCGGTCTGCTCTGGTGGGACAGACAGATGTTCTCAGGGTGACATGGTCTCTTAAGTATCCTGGCCCACTACCATGTAGGGCTTTCAAGGTCATTACCAGCACCTTGAATTGCACCCAGAGGTACACTGGCAACCAATGCAGCTCCCGAAGCAGTGGTGAGGCACAAGCATACTGCCCGCAGCCCATCACCACCTGTGCAGCCGCATTCTGGACCAGTTGCAGCATCCAAATAGTCATCAAGGGCAGCCCCATGTAGAGTGCATTGCAATAGTCAAGTCTGGAGGTGACCAGAGCGTGCATGACCATGAGCAAGGAATTCCAATCTAGGAGTGGGCGTAACTGGCGTATAACATGAAGTTGTGCAAAAGCCCTCCTGGTCACGACTGCCACCTGCTCATGGAGCAGAAGTCGTGAGTCCAGGAGGACCCCCAGATTATGCACCAGGTCTGTTCAGGGCAAAATAGTCCCATCCAGAACCAAAGATGGTAGCTCCTGATATAACGCCGGGGGGGGGGGCATAGCCACTCAGTTTTGCCAGTATTCAGTTGTAGCTCGTTGTCCCCCATCTAGACTCCAACAGCCTCCAGACACCTGGATAAGACTCCGACTGCCTCACTTGGATCACCATGGACTGAGATCTATAGCTGAGTATCATCTGGTACTAAGAATCATCTGCTACTGAGATTTTAGTGAGTAAAATCTGCTACTGAGAATATTCATTTATTCATTCCTTTTATTCATTTTTTCATTCCTTTTATTCTTTGTACCTCACCTGTTTCCCTCCAGGATACAAGGAAGCTTACAATATTAAAAGCTTTTAAAAATACAATAAATTATTATAATATTGGAAAAAGCAATTGAACAATTGTTATATTAAAACTAGTGCATAAACAATTCTAAACAATTTTTAAAAAACCTATGCAACAGCCCTGAAGAGCACAGCAGAAGAACAGCTGACATGAAGCGAGCCTGGTTTCCTGTGGGAAGGAGTTCCACAGGTTAGGAGCAGTAACAGAGAAGGCCCTGTGTTGAACGCCTTTGTGGGACGCTGAGATCAGAGAATGATCTCCACTGATTGTCTTAAAACTGGACAATCTCATAAGGAGAAATACAATCTTTCAGACAGGTTGAACCCAGGATCTCAGACAACTGGTAATTAGGGTAAGAGTTTTGTTTTTGGCAAATGCTTTCATATTATGGATGGGTTGTCAGTAGACTAGGTTTCTTGAATGCTTAAATAGGCGTTTGAATCTGAGGGTCCTCCTAGACTCACGACTCCTGCTCAATGAGCAGGTGGCAGCCGTGGCCAGGAGGGCCTTTGCACAATTGCATGTAATTCGCCAGTTGCGCCTGGGGCTGATGAAGACTTTGCATGCCAAAAGGGCTCAGGGCCAGAAAGTGACTTGCAGAGCTTGATCAGTGGTACGAGTGTCGCGCTGCGATGCAGAAGGTAGATGAAAAGCTACAGCATTATATTCTCAGGACAGTCTTCATGGCTAATCGCCATGAGGATTGCCAATATTTGGATTTGTATATAGCAGAAAAAGATGATGAGGAGGAGAAATCAACAATAGCTATGCCACTTTCTTGTGTTTCTTTTTACAATGGTTAGATCTATTGTTAATTGCACAGCTTGCATGTGCCTGTGTCGTGTGTGTATTTGTTTCATTTTGCCATCGGCTATTTTTTAAAATCAATCCTAAAAAGGGGGAAATTAAGTCTTTCTGCAATTTCCATTATGAAATGATTCTGCAATTATCATTGTTAAACTGCCAAATCAATGTCAAAAATATTGTATTTTTTGATATTCTTCTCGATAGAAATTCATTGCTGCCAATTCTGCATTTCACTTTTCTTGCCCTTGGTGCAGACTGGATTCAACTGGTCAAGTTGTAGAGAGTAAATTAATACCATGTGTCAAGGTCCAGGTGTCCAAGATACAATTTACAGAGGTGGTCAATATAGAAAGGTTGGCTTTCTATTGTGTACATATGGTGTATGTCCGATCTATGAAAATTAGGTCCATTTATGGAGGTGGTCAATGAAAGAAGGTGGTCAACTATGGAGGTTTTACTGTAACTTGTTTTTATTTTTTCATACAGCATAAATGTTCATCTGGCTTTTCTTTTCTTCAAAAGTAGTCCTCTATGACTGATGAAATATTCCATTTTTATTTATTTATTTTTGCTTATTCTGTCCAAGTCCTTGGTATTTATTTATTTATTTATTTATTTGTTCATATTTATCCACCACCCTTCTCACTGAAGTGACTATATTATATTATGTGCTGTATATTATATTATACATCTTGGCACAGAAGTAGTGATGCCCGCGGTAGAATCTTCTGCATTCCCAGCTTTGATAAATATTCAGCCGAGAGCTTTGTTACCTTACTTTGGATACCTTGGAGTCGTTATTCAGTGAGGAGTCCATGCATTGGTAAACATCTCTGCGATGACATTCCGCACATGCAAATGGATCTGAGAAAGCAAGTCCATTTGCATGTTGTTTTAAAGCCATTTAGATATGTCACCCACTGGCTAGGTGGGCCATGACCAAGGGTGTGCTGGGCACCTTGGGAGGGTGGTGGACAGGAAGTGATGGGGTGCCTTTTGGTGGGGTTGGGGGGAGAAATCCTATATACTGTATTCTTATTACCTCTGTCTGCCTCTGAGGGGGCACCAGTCACTGGGGCTCACTGGGATGAGTCCCTGTTTCCCTGTGGGCCAGCACACCACTGGCCATGACATGTGCCCTCCGCTTTCACCTTGCCCAAGGGATCTGATGGAGGACGCTTTAATGAGTTTTAGTCCCAGCCTAACATCATTGGCAAGATGGGCAACACTACCTAGTTAGACCACTGAAGCCCACACACCTCAACAAGGCTCTCACCTAGTGGGTGCTAGAGCTTTGTTACCTTCACCTAAAATCATATATGCTGCCTTTAAAACATCAATTGGTTCTACAAAAATGTGTGATTGCGCTGAATTCTTGCAACTGGGGTTTTTTAACCTGCATGTTCACGAAACTCTGGCACAGTTGTGGAAAGACTTTCTGTCATTCAAGATTTAGCTTTGCTTGGTGTTATATTAAATCGTTGTCAAGAAATAGCCTAAGCACAGGAACACACAAATCTCTCTCCTTAATCCTGCAGGGCTACACATCTAAGCAAACAGTGGTTTTCCTTTCCCTCTTTCTTAGTGAAAAACCTGGGTTTTTGCTAGGTTGCCATAGCAAGTTGCCATAGTAGCAGCCACTATTAAAATCCTTTAAACTGTTTATTTTTAAAAAGAAAGAAACAAAGAAGAGGGGGAAGACAGAAAGCAAGCTAAAAAGTGAAGCCTATACTATATGTTTGTTCTCTTTCAGTGTGTAACCCTAATTTTGAAATTAACATTTTTATTATTATATATACAGTAATACCCCGGATAACAATTGCATCGGATAACGCTAGAATCAGATAACGATGCAAGTTTTTTGGAAAAAACTTGCATCGGATAACGATTCTGGATAATGATTCTTAGCGTTATCCGAGGCAATAGTCTGCAGGTGTGGGGTGTTTGGGTAGAACTACCCAATCCACCCCCCACCCGCAGTGGTCTCTGAGACTGCAGTAGGATCAGGGAAAAGCATGTGCCTTTCCCCAACCCTACTGCAGTCGCAGAGACTGCTTGTCTCTCTTTCCCTCCCTGTATTTAAACTACAGGGAAGGGGAAAGAGAGAGACGTGATTCAGTCTCTATGCAATTGTGTCTTTTTCCTCCCTGCATTTAAACTACAGGGAGAGAGAGAGTGTGTCTCTTTCCCTCCCTGTATTTAAACTACAGTTTCTCTCTCCCTGTAGTTTAAATACAGGGAGGAAAAAGACGTGATCGCAATCGTGTATTTTTCCTCCCTGTATTTAAACTACAGGGAGAGAGAGAGACTGTGTCTCTTTCCCTCCCTGTATTTAAACTACAGAGAGGGGGAAAGAGAGAGACGTGATTGGGTCTCTAGAGTACCAATCACGTCTCTCTCTTTCCCCCTCCCTGTAGTTTAAATACAGGGAGGGAAAGAGACAAAAGCAGTCTCTGCGACTGCAGTAGGGTCGGGGGAAAGGCATGCTTTTCCCTGACCCTACTGCAGTCGCAGAGACAGCTGCGGGTGGGGGTAGCTTTAAAGGCAGGGAGGAAAAGAGAGACCCAATCGGGTCTCTTTCTTTCCCTGCCTGCCTTTAAAGCGGTTTGTCCCTGAAGTCAGGGCTTTTGTTTTTAGCGTTGTTTGATACATGCAACCTGTCCAGACTTAAGAAATATGAGCCAATGTTATGTATTCTTGAGCATCTGTTGTCTTTGCCCATGCTGGGGTTGCCATTCATACATGTAACATACCATGCCCATAGTAATGAGATTAGAGCACATTGCTAGAACTGGGAACGTCCAGGTCCCAGGGTCCCAGTAAACCATGAAACTCAGGTGTATTTGCCCATGTCACAGCTGGATAGTACAGTGATTGAGGTACCTGGCTGCAGAGTTGGGGAGTTTGATTGCCCACTGTGCCTCCTTGACATGGGCTGGATTTGATAATTTGTAAGGATCCTTACATGTTTGTAGTTCTAAGATTGCAACACTATATTCTGTCTCTTTTAGCCTCACTTAACTGCACAGGGTTGTGGTGAGAACAAATATAAGCAGAAATGTTTATTTCACATTGCATCCACTGGAGTAATTTGTTGTTATGAACCATCAAGTTGCCTTGATTTATGGCAATGTGAGATGTTCAGAGGCATGTGAGATGTTCAGGGATTAATTTTACCACTGCCTTCCCCCTACAAATTTCCATGGCCAAGAAGGGATTTGAACCCAGGTCTCCTGAGTCTTCATCCAACACTCCATCCACTGGTTGTCACTGAAGGAATGTCTATATCAATGTTTCCCAAACTTTGGTTTTTGGACTTCAAGTCCCAGAAGCCTAAGTCAATTCCCCAAAGTAGTGATCAGCCAATATACTGACATAAGCTTCTGGGAATTGAAGTCCCCCTGTGTGGCCTGGACCCCACATTGGGAACTACTGGTCTAAACAGTGGTGGGATTCAGCCAGTTGGCACCAGTTCACCAGAACCAGTAGCAAAAATTCTGACTGGCCCCACCCATCCAAGTTTTGAAATAAAGGGGCTTTCCCCCTGGCCACACCCACCATACCACACCCACAGAGTAGGTAGTTTAAAAAATCTAATCACACCACTGGGTCTAGATAGAAATGCAATGAATGTTCAATTGGATACCAAGGTTCAGTAAACTGTATGGCTAGAATCCTATTGAAGAAAAGCACATGCATAATGGCAAGGCAATTCAGTTCTTTAAAAAAACCCTCTGGTTTATGCATGTGAAATATTTGTCCTTCTGTGTGCAGGATTCAAAATGTCAGAAAATGGCCCATTATTGCTGCACAATATCTAGTCTGTGTCATCAGCAGGAAAAAAAAGATGCCACACTTTACATAGCATTCACAAAGAGACACCAAGCAAAGGAAACTCCCAGAAGCGCAATCCTTTTTGTTATTGGTTAACCAATTTTCACCCAAACACAAATAATTTGTCATGGTTATTTTTCACCAAGTATGGACAATAGTGAGTACAAGAGAGTATCCTGTGCACCATTTTGACTGCTGCTTTTGGTGTTGTCACCATTCAGGCTGTCCTTTACTATGTAAAGCCTGGCATCCCTTTTCTTGTTGCCAACATGGGCACAATATGGTAGAAAAATATTGAGCCATTTTGTGGTATTTTGAATCATTGATACAAAAGTACTATGTCCCACATTAGTAGACAAAAGGGTTTTTTGTTTGGTTTTGAAGAATTGGATTATAATTTGTAGTCAATGGGTTAGATCTGTCTTATTTTCAGTTTGTGGGAATATACACTAAATAGAAAGAAAGAAAGAAAGAAAGAAAGAAAGAACAGAAACGTTACAGAGAAGTGTCCTTGATATGTGTACAATAAAGTCTTATAACTAGCCTTGAACTATATGGTGCATATTTACTCTTGATGTTACTATTTGGCATGGAATTCAGGATGCAGGTTTCTGTGTAAAATACAGAAGCATCTGAAACGTGGATTTATCATAGAATGCTAAGAATTTATTGGATCAAGAGCATGATTAACAAAATGTTAAAGCAAATGAATAAATATAGATACTTAAATTCAGTGGTGGGATGTCAAAAATTTTACTACCCCACCGTGACGTCATCACAGTGTGGGCAGAGCCAACATTATGATGTCATGATGTTGTGGGCGGGGCCAAATATTTTTTTAAAAAAAATAATAAAAATAAAATAAAAATAAGCACACACACACCCTTCAACCCACTCACCCACAACACAAACCCATAAAATAAATAAATAAATAAAACAAAAATACATTAAAATACACCCACCCACCCACTCACCCCAAACACAGAGCTTTTAACCAGAGCTTAAAGCTTATTCTGGCTAATCTTTCTCACACTAGGTCAGATGGAAGGAACTACAGAATGAACTCACCACAAGATGGCTTCCTTTTTGGCACTTTTCAACTTTTCAACAGTTAAAGAAGTTAGGTACTAAGTCTTTGCCTAACCAGTTCTCTAGGATAATATGCCTTAATGTAAATGTAAAACAGCTGTACCTCCTTAAGGGTTCTTCAATTGGAACAGCAATTGGAACAGCACAGGTGTAGCTTATTGATGAGGTAACTCCAAGACTTTGCTTAAAACCCCCAAGCCAGACTGCCAGGCCTGCCGACCCCCAGGCCTTTTTAGGAACTGTGGTGGTATGTCAATATAGGTAAAGGTATTAAATACACATTAAAATACACACAGACACACCACATCCAAAGGTGAGTCACTTACCCTGGGGAGCAGGCTATAGGGAGCTTCAGGCTAGCAGTTTCTCTTCCTCCTCCCTGCTTGGGAGGACAGCAAGGAGGCCGTGCATACGTGCCAAGCACTGTAGGTGTCCATGCACACTAAGTGAAAAGGTAAGCCCCGAAGGTGGTTCCCCCCAAAAGCTGGTACCGGTTCTCCGGGACACTGGGAAAAGTTACTACCGGTTCTGGCGAACTGGTGCGAACCTGTTACATTCCATCACTGCTTACATTCACTTCATAAAATACTGGCCAGAGTAGAACCATTAAGTCATTTTTCAGAATGGTGAGTCACCACATCTGTAAAGCCCATTGAGTCAATAAGTCTGCTCTAGTTGGGATTATCAATTGGATTCAGGCCCAGGAAATCACAAAACACATAAAATGCAGAAAGCAAGAATATGTTGGTCACATACTGATAAATTAAAATTGTAAGGTTTGCAGCTGATCATGCAAGGTAAAAACAGCAGGAAAAGAAATGTGGGAAGGAAAACTTACTGGCTGATGAACATGAAAAAATGGTTGGGATGAAATACAGTGTGATTGTTTAAAGTTGCTGCAATCAGAATGAAAATAGCCATGAAGACTTCCAGTCTTTTTTGGGAATGGAGCAAGAATAAGGCATAAACAGAACACATCAGAAGCATGTTCATACATAGATAACTGACACATTCCCTAGACAAACATTTTTTCAAGAGATAAGAGAGAAAGGGATTATCATTCACTGGCAATGTCTTTGCTTTTGTTTGCTAGTTGCATGGATTTTCAGCCCATTGCATTTCTCCATTGGGAAGTTGAGGATGAGAGAGCAGGAAGGATACCTGCTAACATTGCAGAAACTAAAGCAACTGCCAGTTAAGGGTGGGGGAAATCTATTATTGTTACTTTCTACCACAGGGGTTCCCAACCTAAGGCCCGTAGTCTGGATCTGGCCCACAGCACCATTTCGTGTGTCCCCTGCCCCCTCCAAGGGCATTTGAGAAATAAAATGGCCACCCTTTTGAAGCTGTTGAGATGAAATGGCCACCTCCATCTGATACAGGGGACAAAATAATTTGAATAGTAGCCTCCTAGAGGAAGAAGACTTGTAATGCATTCAAAACAGTATTAGAGAGGATTCATTTTGTGTATTGAGGACAAATTCCAAAGGGCCAACGAGTTAAACTTGGAAGCATTGCAAAGTGTCTGCTTAAAAGTCAGTTATCATCTTGAATTTAGAAAAATCACATTTAGGATCACTGAAGGTAGCTAAACTTAATGTTGATCTGCAAGTCCCATTGACAAGCTAGCCATGGTTTTTGATATCTGCATTTGCATTGTTTGAGAAATGGCTGAGCTTTCTGCCTCACAAAAATGGGGGGAAACATCATTCTTACACAACCTGGTGTTGGGTTTGAACTGCTGGCTGCATTCCAAAGTGGAAAGTACCAGCTTGGGGGAAGATGCCCAAAATAGACCAATTCTGGGAAGCCAAGGGTAAAGCCTACCACTGAGTCTGGCAGAGTACCAAAGTACATGGACTCAGTGTATATTATTTTGAAGCTTAAACTGGAAGTCTTTGTACTGTGTGAGAAATGCTATGGGGAAGGCAAGGGGGAATTCCCCTTGAGAAGATATTTCACAGTCTGTTCGCAGCCTTAGTAAACAGACAGTATTGCTTAAGAAGACAAGGCTGAACTTCTTCCAGATCCGTTTCATTCCATCTATGGGCTATTGTTTGGTTAAGTAAAACAATAATAAATGAGAGACTTATGAAATCATGAGAGACAAAGGGGAAGTAGGTTGATCATTTCTCAGACTTTGTAGAGGGCAGTCTTCTTTTTGAAGAACAGTCCACCCCAGGACCTTCCTCTGATTGTAGATTTTGCTCTGCATCGAGTATTTTCCAAAGCAAATGCCAAATCCAAGGTAGCCACATTGGTTTAAAAGGACCAATCCAAAATCAACAAGAGACAACAACTTTATTAGCATTCATTACAATTCCAATATGGTGTGTAAGCTTTCAAGTTCTTTTCACTAGACTTTGAGAATATTGGCTATCCTCACTGTGATCAGCCATGAAGATTGTCCTGGGAGCAATATAATGTAGTACATGGTTTCCCAACCTTTTCATGCCATTGGCCTTGCCATGCCCCCCAGACAGCTGAGAGGGCCGGACCATGGCCCCCAGAAGCAGAAGTGGGTGCATATATGGATGTTGTAAATGTAGCCACTTCTGCCTTTACATCAGTCGTGGACACATTTATGCATGTGCGGGCACGGTTTATGGCTTACATAAATGCATCCACTTCCACTTCCAGGTGCAGCAGTGGCAGTGCAGACCACATGAAATGGTGCCACCGGCCCGGTCGGGCCAATGGGCTGTAGGTTGGGAACCTCTGATGTAGCGGCTTTTCATTTGCCTTCGGCATCCTAGTATGACACCTATACCACTAATCCAGTTCTGCAAGTCACTTTCTGGTGCTGAGCTCTTTTGGCACACAAAGGCCTCCTCAACCCCAGGCCAGTATTGATGAAGCTGATGGATTCAAGTGGGATTTAATCCAATTGGGGACCATCACCCTTCCCTGTGGACTTTGGCAACCAAAGCCATTAGTCCTCAAGGTTGTCAGGTTTGCTGCCTGATGATAGGTGTTGAGTTGCTGACAGTAGGGTTTACTCTATTACCATGGCAGGACCTGGCCAAACATATTTCATCGGACTAGATTACCACAAAAAATGGAGTAGGGATAGAAGAAGGGAGATCAAAGAAAATTGGCTAGATAATTATGGCCAAAAGGTCAACACATTAAGCCTTCCCTTCTCTTGTATATTTTGAAGCCCCAGATTATGCAGGAATTGCTTTGCACTAAGAGTACATAGTTTTGCTGCCAGTCATAATCCTATTTTCTCAAGAGTAAACTGATGATTTATCCTGGTCTCTCTTCATTCCATTGAAGTAATTGTGTTCTGTTTTGCAGACTTGGTTACATTTTAATTTGAATGCAAACAAATCCTTTCAGTTGCACCATCACTGCTGCTGAGGTCAATAGATGAAACCAAAAGGATTTACTTTGCACATTGCAGCACTGTGTGAATTGCATGTTCTCATTGCGTACCATTGTTCTGGTAAGTTTCTATTACATGACTATACAACTTGTTCTCCAATTAGGATCAATTGACATACAGTACTGTATAGGCTGTATGGAAAGGCTTATCACCACTCTTCAAAAAGAGCAAATCAGTACATTGTTAACAAATTAAGGAATGCATAAAAGGATACAGAGAGGAGCCTGTTGCAGGTGGTTTCTAGATTGAAAAACAGAACTACAGAAATAGAAACAGTTGACATTCCGGTTCAGCTGTTAAGAATTCAGATTCTTCTTCTGATGAGTGAGTAACTAGACAAATATTTTGTCAGATAAGAGAGCTTCGTTGATCAGTTTTTAGTCTATGCATTGCAACAGTGAGCAGAATCTGAACTAATTGACAGCAAAATGTTTTGGATGGGGGGGAAATAATGCAATTATATATATAAGAATGGAAATGATTTGTTTATACTGGGGTTATTAGGACTGTAAAAATGTACGGTGGAAGCTGAAAATCCAAAGTTTCCATAGTGTGCAAAAGACTATAATATTCTGCCTTCCACGTCTAACTTATTTAGGTAGGGTGGTATCATATGGATATGCACATTTTTACTGCTAATATGAGAACAGGCACTTGAAGTTGCTGGTTGTTTATGGTTCATGTTAACAGGGGTGGGGACAGGTTGGCCTCATTCTTTCAATGTTGGAGTGGAGACCAATTTCACATGGCTAGTTTTGGGTACTTTGTCATGGGAGATAAAAAGTGCAGTTTGCTACTCTGCTGCATACAGCAATGTGTTTTTGGGTCAGCCCTGGGTATGTATTGTAGAGATCCAGTCCTCTTTAACTTTAATTGAGTTGTCAATGTTGATTGACTAGCTCTTGCCAAATGTGGCCAGTGACTGGGTTCTTGTGTTGTCACAGGCTTGGCTTTGGAGACCTAGTGACAATTTCATTAAACACTTTCAATGCTCATTGACTTCAGTCACAAAACAGTAAATCAGCTTTTAAGCTGCCACATCACAAAACCATTCTAGCTGCAGCTACTTTTCATTCTTATTTGCATTCCAGACCTCACTGCACTACAGCTTCCTACATATAATTATGGACAGAAAAATTAATTGGCTGCTCCTTATTCTCATTCATGGGGCTATTGAAAAGACCGAAGGATGCTACTGTGACCATTATCCATGGACTCCCTGGTCTAGCTGTTCAAGGAGCTGTAACTTTGGGACTCAGAGTAGGCATAGGTAAGTGAGATACAATATGTTGATTTTATAAT